>JAAALK010000289.1:65155200-65386129 GCA_019279435.1 Zizania palustris | reverse complement strand
CTAAACTAGTTCAGACCACGTGGACACGTGGTGCCACGTTCTCATTGACATGGCATCACGTGGGCACAGATGTGGCGACACGTGTCTATGATGTGGCGGCACGCGTCTCATGACGTCGTGCCATTGGCGCGATGATTTGGCTCCACGTACCTGATGACGTGGAGCCACGTGGCCGATGACATGGCGCCACGTGGCCGATGACATGGAGCCACGTGGATGATCTCGTGGCGCCGTGTGTACGATGACATGTTGACATGTGCCCGATGACGTGGTGCCATGTAGCCAATTACGTGGTGGCACGTGTGCGATTATGTGGCACCACATGTCTGATAATATGGCGTCACATGTGTGATGACGTGTCACTATTTATTAATGACGTTTGTTTTTCGTCACAGAAATTGATGAATTTAGATATGCCGCTATCCCATTCCACCATTCCAAAATTTGTAGACATCCATTCCATTTGAACATTACAGAATCTTCAGACATCAATTCTAAATATACTAATTGCTCATACATACTCCAAAATTAATGTTCATACAAGACAAACTTCTTGTTCATGCAACCATCATCTCCAAACACAAGTTCACATCATAAATCACAAGTTCACATCCATACCTCAGTTGACAGATCCAATAAGTTAACATTATATACCAAAAGTTCACACTAGAGACCATAGTTCACATCAGACCACAGATCACAAAAACATTAACTGGCCAACACAGGAACAAACATACTAAGTTTTTCTATTACATGAGTTTAGGCTCAAGATGCACTGAAGGATCAAATCACTAGCTTCTTGTCTCTTCTTGAACTCCTCCATTTGTTGTTGGGTCTTGAGCACATCTTCTTGGGTCTTGGCCATTGATTCTTCTGTTTCTTCTGCTTTCTTCTTCAGGGTATTGAGTTCTTGCTGAAGTAGATCAGCTTGTTGCTTCTTAGCCTGAAGTTGTTCCCGAAGTTATGCTTCTCTTGCAGAAGATGTAGCAGATTTTGTTTCGGGTGTTTCAAGACCAGCATTCTTGAGGAATGTAGAGGCAACACTAGATTGTGAGAGAACCTTGGAAACAATTTCAGTACTAGATTTTGGTGTGTCTAAACCTTCAACGGGTTGGGCCAACATATTTTCCATCATACTCTACAAAATAAAGGTGCAAAAAGGATAACTTAATTATACAAAATTCACATTTGATGCCAAGATATGAACATCAACATAAAACATATATATAGGTGCATATTTGTGTAAGCACATGAATAGAATTTACATTAAGTTTCCATGCCACATTAAAAATATGAACATCCTATGAAATGAAAACATTAAAGTGAACATTGGTCATTCCTTTGAAAACATCCTAAACAATTTAAATGACGAGATTAAAATAGACATCTACCAAGCATAGTAATTATATTATTTTATTTATTTACCATTGTAGGATAGAATACTTGCTTGATTCTTCATAAAAAATGTCAATGTTGATATGTGGTAGGACATATGGGTGCATAATGTGCATGGCTTCATGATGCGTGTCAAGTGTTGGAGACTTATGTTAACTATGAAATTGAATATATTATCAGCAATTCAGCATGACTAATTAATTAATGATAGAGTAAACTAAAATTGTAGTAATAAAACATTCACATAGCCCATCCATAAATCATATGTAGGCACTTACAACTATCTATTGGACCTCATCGGCCATACTCTTCTTCTTGCTGGTATGGCATTCCTTGAACATCTCCACTAAATCCACTTCTCGGTCCTTGTTTTTCTCCCTCTGTATTTAATTTTAGTGTGCATAAGGTACAAGATGCACATGGATTCAAACATGATAAGAGAAAACAAGGTATTGTACTAGATTGCTAGCACTTACATATGCGTACAAGTGGGAGATGTAGCTGTGAGATCCCGTCAATTGATGGTGTCTTACCTTACCATGGTTATGTTTGTTCTTCTCAGAAACTTCCTATAAGGCAAACATGTAAGTTGCAGATAAAATAAATAGAACAAAAAAGTTGTTGTCTTTTGACACATGATACCTTCCCTTTTGCACTAGACCACTTATCCATGAGTTCAAGCCACTGCTCATTAGTCAGACTTGAAACAGGAGAAGTTGTCCTCACTTCATTATCCGGTACACTGATGAAGTAGTTCTTCTTCAAGAAATATCTACTTTAACGTACCCCAGTTTGGAGTATATTGGTGCATGCTTCTATTGTTGGCTTATCCTTTTCATCAACTGCCAGGCTAGTCTAGAGAAGTCAAACAACCATGTACCCTCTTCGAATATATCTTTTAGCATTTGATACAATGACTTATGAAAGGTAGTAGATATATATGGAAGGTATAAATTGACTTACTGATAACTTGCCCATGAATTCTTTCATATGGGTTCCATCATTCTTGTAATTTTTCTAGTGAGGTAGGATAGGTATGTTAGATCTAAAGATAATTCCAGCCTCTGAAGCTAGCTTAGCAGCTTGTACAGGCTTCTCTAGCCTTTTGTTCCCAGCGGCCACTTGAATCGGTAACCTTCTTCTCATAGCTTTTGTCATATTGTCTAGCATAATGTACCCTTTGTTGGTGGTCTTGATTTTATCGGAGCATGTTGTTGACCTACAAATGTGTCATAAAGATAATTAGATTATTCCATGAAAATAAAATAATATGAGAAAGCATGATCATTTAGGATCCGTTTGGTTTCGGGGCAAAGATGGATGGGATGATCCCATCCATAAATTTGTGGATGAGATGATACAATCTTGTTGTTTGGTTTGATGTATTGGATGATCCAATTTTTGTTTGGTTGGCAGGATGAGGAGTGGATGAGACGATTCAATTTTTTGTTTGGTTCGATGAATTGGTTGAGCATGTGTATGTGGTGACCTCTTTAGTTGTAATAGGTAAGTTTACCCCATGTGGTCACCTGTATTCAATTTCTGCTAGCTGAATCGCTAAAACACATATCAAACAGATGGACAAAAAATTAAGACACAAAATGCAATATTTCAATACAATTTTCCTTTGAAACATCTATGTACACCGTTGAACATCCTCGACCTCTGGGATCTAATTTCTGACACTAAATATTTGATACAATATGAATCAAAATTGCAATACCAACCAACTTCATGGACATGATACACACTCTGGAACATCCTGCTGCTTGCATCAAAAAATATGCATCACACCTAACTATACCATCCAGAAATACTTGCAAATTGATCCTCTTGTGTTGCAGCCCCATATATCAAAAGCTTGGTCATCTTTCCCATCTACAACATTGCAATAATAAAATACTTTGTATCACAGGAAAATTGATACCCAGTGAATCATACCAAAGTTGATATTATACAAATCTTATACAAATCAATATGCAGTATAACCAAAGCTTAATAACAAATAAAAATGGAAGAACCATTAAGAGTGAAAATACACAAGGATTATAGCTAGATCTGGCATGGGCTGATCGGCACTTGTACATGGAGAGCAGGTGACGTGGTCACCGCGAGTAAGCGGCCTGCTCGTGTTGACTAGCCAGTGGGCTCGCGCCGAGCAGCCGAAGCGCTCACGGCAAAGAGCCGACGCGCTCAAGGTCAGCAGCCGACGCAGTTGCGGCGAGCAGCCGACGACGAGCTAGGCGAGGGTACTAAGGTGTGCAGATCTGGAGAGGTGAGGGGAAAATAGAGAAAAAAAGAGAGGAGGTGAGCAGACTTCACTGGACTCTTCGTGTGGGCACAAGCACACGGAGGGAGGCCACGGGCAGCGCTATTCGGCAATTTTTTTGGGCTCACTTCGTCCAGAATATGTGAAGCATATTCCATTTTTAACCCATCCCATCTCTGACTGCCATCTAACCAAACAACCACAAAACTGGGATATGGCCATCCCAGCCATGGATATCCCAACATCCAAACAGACCCTTACTTGCCTTCAGGAGCAGCGTCTAACTGTTTTGGGACCTCATCTTCATGTGTATTGCTCGGGTCATCAAAAACAGACTAGTCCATAACAGGATTTTGGGGATCATGTTCTTCTTCGCCTTGTACCACAGTGTCGACACTATTCTTCTCAGGTTGTGGATCTAACTGTTCCTCAGTCCTATATTGTTCCAAGTTGGTGCTGTACTTTTTTCTAGACCTTGTTGAAACTCCAAGAGTTGTCTCGTTTCGTGGATTTCACCTCATTCTTTTTGTTCCACCTAGAGGCATCTTGGTCTTCTTATTATTGGGTACTCGACCACGCTTCTTGGTATTATCAGTTTACTACTACACAAGGGTCAATTATGTTATTAGTACTTGCATGAAAATAAGTTTCTGAATCTATATTGGACAATGAATTGACCCCTAATCAAGATTAAGAATAGACCTTTTCTAAACTAGTATTAACACATTCATCTTGATCTTCCTAGCCCTCTTCAGCTCCAGGAAGATATTCGGATGAATTTGACCCTCATCAGTGTTTTTCTTGTTTGTTTGCTTGTTTGGCTTCTGAGAACTTGCATTTGCCATGCTATTATTAAAATAAGTGGCCAAGTAATGGAGTCCCAATATCTCCATCTTTATGTTGTTCTCCCCAATTTGTAAGGCCTGCAACCTTTCATAGTATCCTATTTGTGGAACCAAATTTAGTACAACTATTACCTATGTAGTAGATTGTGTAGTACAACAATTCAAACACATGTCATTTTGTGCAAGAACTAACTAGGAAACTAGTACATGTTTTAACACTAGACAATAATGTGTAAGAGTAAGACACCCTTGGTTTTAAAAAAATACATGTTGTAGAGAATTTAGGTATTAAAATTAACATAATTTAAGAGACCATAAGTATTACAAAATGATATGTTTCCCTTATTTATTGTAAACAAGAAGTAGTATGTCATTCATGTAGAGTATTACAAAATTTTAGAGACCATAATATTAGAGACCATAAGTATTACAAAATGACATGATGTATATATTCTAGTTTAGTTCTAGGAGTTTTCATTCATGTTTGTATGCATCGTGTTTTTGAAATGTGTTTGAATTTGTGTGCCCTAACAAAAATAAAAATAAAATATTTGCTCCAAGATACTATTGCTATAGCTATTTTGACATATTTGGAAATAGTACACATAGCCCTATTAAGATATGCAACAAATAGCTAGACAGAAGATGGGATGTAGAACTGAAATGATAAATCACGAGCACTCGGTAGAACCTGGGGAGGCTGGGATGAAGCCTAGAGGAACGTCCATCATGTCTCCGGTGAGTTTGAACCAAACATGACGGAGTGGTTGCAGGTCACGGACAAGGCACCGAGTGGATTGACAGGGTGGAGGGCAGCGGTGTGGAGGGCGGGCAGGGTGGAGGGCGATGGGGTAGAGGGTAGCATTAGGTTATGACCGAGTGGGGTGTAGGGCGACGGGTAGAGGGAAAATTAGGATTCTGAAATACCTATTTTGCCCCTAGTCATGTGATTGAGAATTACCTATGCTGGAAGGCAGTATAGGGCTTTCACAGGTTCCAAAATTTGGGCAGGGGAAGCGCGGCAATGATAGGCGAGAGCTGGAAATGGAATTTCTTTTATATTAAAATAAAAGAAAATTATGTATTAATTATTAGTTATGTTTGTAATAATTAAATTAAATTTCACTTATTTCCATTTAAATCCCAAAAATACACTTAATGAAATAAAAATAGTAAACTGATGCAGAAAAATACCAATTATTGCAATTTAAACAATTAATAAAAAGTGCTAGAAATTTTAAAAAGTACATAACAAAAAAATGAAAAAAATGGTTGTGGGCAGAAAGGCTCGTACCTCAAACCGCCTATCGGCAGCAAGGCTCAAGCCTCCAACCGCACGTCCCAAACCGAGCACCCCACACCACTACGCTATCAACACTTTCTCAACATAATAAGCAACACAAGTTAGATAATCCCTGATGCGCCTCACTTATTTCAATTTAAATCCCAGAAATACACTTAATGAAATAAAAATAGTAAACTGAGGCAGAAAAATACCAATTTTTACAATTAGAATAGTTGTGTTGTATTTTGATTGTACAAAAAGTTTCAAATTCAAAGGAATATTCAACTATCGATTTGCTTTCAAATGTGACTCATTTCATCTCTAAACCCTAATTCATCCTCGGAGAATCTTAGGTTTCTTAACGCCCTACATGATTTTGTTCTAAAATTTTTTTTTATGGCAGCATTTATGGATCTTATTGTAACAACATGAAAAGTCTCATATGTCTTAGACTTCATTTGATTTTTTGAGAATTAAAAAACTATAAAGATACATGTTGTCGATCGAGTGTCGCAACCTATATTTTTGATGATAGCTTAAAATTATTGGATAATAACTAAAAATAGAGTCAAAAACATCAATATGATTTTTCTATAAATTTTGGTTAATTATTTCATGTGCTTGTAGTTCAAATTTAACTTAGTGTGACTTTGATCATGGAAATACACTTAATGAAATAAAAAACAGTAAACTCACCCAACAAAATACCAATTTTTTAAATTTGATAAGTTATGATGTATTTTGAATGTTAAAAAATTCAAGTTCAAATGAGGATTTAAACATCATTAAAAAAAGTGTTGTAAATTTTAAAATTTACATAACAACAAAAATGAAAAAAATTGGTTGGGGCAGCAAGGATCGAACCTCAAACCGCCTATCGACAGTAAGGCTCGAACCTCCAACCGCACGTCCCAAACCGAGCACCCCGTGCCACTACGCTATCAACACTTTCTTAACATAATAGGCAACAAAGTTAGATAATCCTTGATGCGCCTCACTTATTTCCATTTAAATCCGAGAAATACACTTAATGGAATAAACATAGTAAACTAAGGCAGAAAAATACCAATTTTTGCAATTAGAATAGTTGTGTTGTATTTTAATTGTACAAAAAGTTTCAACTTCAGAGAAAGATTCAACTATCGATTTGGTTTCAAACTTGACTCATTTCATCTCTAAACCCTAATTCATCATCGGAGAATCTCATATTTCTTAACGCCCTACATGATTTTTTTCTCGAAACAATTTTAATTTTTTATCACAGCATCTATGGATCATATCGTAACAACATGATAACTCTCGTCTATTTTAGACTTCATTTGATTTTGTGAGAATTAAAAAACTATAAAGATACATGTTGTCGATTGAGTGTCGCAACCTAGATTTTTGATGATGGCTTTAAATTTATTGGATAATAACTAAAAATAGAGTCAAAAACATGAATGTGATTTTTCTATAAATTTTGGTTAATTATTTCATGTGCTTGTAGTTCAAATTTAACTTATTGTGACATTGATCATAGAAATACACTTAATGAAATAAAAACAGTAAACTAACCCAACAAAATACCAATTTTTTAAATTTGATAAGTTATGATGTATTTTGATTGTTAAAAAAAATCAAGTTCAAACGAGGATTTAAACATCAATAAAAAAATGCTGAAAAATTTAAAAAGTACATAACAACAAAAATGAAAAAAGTTTGTTGAGGGTAGCAAGGCTCAAACCTCAAACCACTTGTCGACAGCAAGCCTCGAACCTACAACCGCAGATCCCAAACCGAGCACCCCACACCACTACGCTATCAGCACTTTCTCAACATATTAGGAAGCAGAAGTTAGATAATCCATGATGCGCCTCACTTATTTACATTTAAATCCCAGAAACACCTCGCACCCCTTCGATAACCTTTTCACTTCCCCACCACAGCTGCCAATCCCCCACCACAGCCCCCAATCCCCAACCACCACCGCCGCCGCCTCACTTATTTCCAACAAACCGTCATTGTAGTGGTGTTGGGCAAAAACACTGTAGTGGCGGGCCATTAGATGCCCACCACTATAGTTGCTGGTGCTGACGGTAGCACCAGTGCCCACCACTACTATTGGTAAAGTAGTGGCGGTCGGTGCTGACGTCATCCTGGACCGCCACTATTTTACAAATAGCAGTGGCGGGCGCTGGTGCTGCCCGCCGCTGCTACGTTGTCCGCCACTAAAGTATTGATAACATCACTTGCGACCGCCACTACTCTTCTGGCTATAAATGCGCACCTTCTTCCTCCCCGAGCTCTACCGGAGTTCGCATTTAATTTTGTCCGTACAATGGCGACAAAAATCTAGATAAAGAGGGGGGAGGCTTTGTGTTTCGTTTCTTTTGAAGGATTTCATTCTAGGAGGTAAATCCATGCCGGATCTCACATTTATTTTGTATTTAATCATGTATATAATGAGTTATTAGCGTTTTACTAATTTAGGGTTTGTGAATAGAAATTTTCAAATAATCTTCCATTTACAGTGTTTCCTTCTCCCAAATGAACAAATATGACCCTCCTCACAATTATTCATCACTTGTATATTGATTTACGTCATTTTAATCTCTTTTTAAATTTGATTTATGATTATAGATCTAGAGTTATGTTGTTTGAAGAGAGAGAAACCAATGTAGTTAATTTATTTAATAATTTTTTCTGCTTAATACAGAGTTTGAATTAAAGCATTTTTAATTAATGTTGTTATGAGCGATAATAAATCAATATATTTTCAATTTGTAAATTACTAAAATTAACAATAATGAATTTATTAATATTTTTTCAAATAATATATGTTTTAGATGGAGCACAGGTCCTGGATGTACTCGTCCAACGACGGAGATGTGGTGGCATATTTTAACAGAGTAACTGAATTTACTAAAGCTGCCGCACAATATGATTCCCGTCAGAGTGAAGAGGAAATATATTGTCCTTTTAAAGTTTGTAAAAACGAAGCGATGTATCCGTGTTCAGATCGTGAAACCATATGATTTCACTTGTTGAAAAATTGTTTCGTGAAGAACTATTATATATGGACGAAACACGGTGAGATGGGCCAAAACCCTCCTGAAGATTCTGATGTGCCGCAAGATGCTCATCAACATAGAAGAGGTTGTGATCATACATCCGACATAACACATGATGATGTTGATCAACATGATGATGATGACGCCTTTGATGTGGAGGAACTGATGTGAAATGTTGCGCCTGAGGTGTTGTTGCAGAGAACTACAACCAAAGGATACGATAACTTTGAAGCACTTGACAAAGCATCAAAAAACCTTCTTTACGAGGAACACCACGGATGCGATAAGCAGTATACTGTGTTGTACACAATTCTTGAGCTTATGAAACTGAAGGCCAGCAATGGATGGTCTGACACTAGTTTTTCAGATCTTTTACAACTCCAAAAAAAGGTTTTGCCGAAACCCAATGGTCTACCATCTGATACGTACCAAGCAAAGAAGATGATTTGTCCGTTGACTTTGGGCGTTCAGAAGATTCATGCATGCCCGAACCATTGTATCCTATATCAAAAAGAGTATGGATTGTTAGAGAGATTTCTACAGTGCAACGCAAGTCGATACAAACGTCCAAATGACTATGTGGAGGACTACAATGACCACCAGAAGAAGAATAAGAGGTTGCAGAAGAGGAATAAAAATGTTATTGCAGACCATCATGGAAAAAAGACGGAGAGGAAAGTTCTAGCCTTAGTAATGTGGTACCTACCAGTGATTGATCGCTTGAAACGTATGTTCTCGAATCCCAGAGATGCTGAACTATTAATCTTGCATTTCGCTGGGAAAAAGAAGGATGGAAAACTTCGGCACCCTGCGGATGCTAGGCAATGGAAATCATTTGACCTGGCCCATCCAGATTTCTCGGACGATCCCAGAAATATCAGGATGGGACTTAGCATGGATGGAATGAATCCCTTCGGTGAGATGAGGAACCCACACAGTACGTGGCCGGTCTTTCTATGCTTGTTCAACATTCCATCATGGTTGTGCCATAAAAGAAAATACCTTATGCTCACTACTCTAATTTCCAGTCAAAAACAACCTGGTAATGACATTGATATCTTTCTAGAACCTTTGATGGAGGATATGAAACATCTATGGGAACATGGTGTCTGTGTGTGGGATGAGCACAAGAAAGAGCACTTCAATCTAAGAGCCATGATCTTCTGCACCATAGCTGACAACCCAGGACGTATGTCCCTAACAGGACAGGTTAAAGGAAAGACAACATGTGTAGTGTGTGTGGACCAGGCAAAATCTATGCATCTTCCATCATTCGTTAAGACGATATATATGCGACACCGCAGATTTTTATCAAAAAACCACAAATATCGAAGAAATAGGAACCATTTCGACGGTACAATCGAGCTTGGACAGCCTCCACGACATCGAGATGGCAAATTTCTTTTCGAAATGGTAAAGAATATCAAAGTTGTTTTTGGAAAGAAGAGGAAGAAATCTGAAAAAATTTCAAAGGACGCTCCATTTAAAAAGCAGTCAATCTTCTTTAGATATTTGCCCTATTGGAAGGAGTTGGAGATTGGTCATGCTATCAATACAATGCACGTTGAGAAGAATGTCTTCGAAATCACCATCGGTATTTTGTTAGACATACCGGACAAATCAAAAGATGGACTCAAAGTACGAAGGGACCTTCAAACTCTCGGAATTAGACCCGAGCTTCACCCACAGGAATGGGCCAATGGAAATTTTTCCTTCCGGCTGCTAGCTATAACCTCACAATTGACGAGAAAAGATAAATCTGCAGGTGTCTACATGGAATTAGAGTTCCAACATGATTCTCAACGAATATAAAGAATATTGTCTCCATAGCAGATTTGAGGATGAGCGGCTACAACACTCATGATTGTCATGTTATGCTTGGGCTATTCCTCGCCATCGCAGTAAGAGAAATCAAACATTCATTTTTGAAGATGGTGATAACACGCATGTGTCACTTCTTCAACGTCATATCAAAAAAGGTGATCGACACTAAAGAGTTAAATGAATTACGTAAACAAATGAGGGAGACTATGTGTCAGCTTGAGATGTGCTTTTCTCCTTCATATTTTGATATTATGGAGCACTATATGATACATATAGCAGACCAAATCTTTGTTCTCGGTCCAACGTACCTGCACAATATGTATGCGTACGAGTGTCTAATGGTTATCTTCAAGGGTTACGTACGAAATCGTGCTTATCCAGAGGGTTCCATGATAGAGGGCTACACGACTGAGGAAGTCATTGAGTGCTACACAGATTACATAAGAGATGGAAGACCAATAGGAGTTCCCGTGTCCCGGCACCATGGAAGACTCACCGGTAAAGGAACTAAAGGCGGGAAAATCATACGAGACAATAGCTACCAAACAATAAGATAATCACATTATAGTGTAATGCATAAGTTGGCGATTATTAGACCATATGTTGAACAACACCCGCAAGAGCTTCGTGAAAAGAACGAAGATCGCGATGAACAATGGATTATGAAAGAACACAAAATTCATTTCACATCATGTTTTGAAAAAAATTTATTGTTTAGGGCCAACAGCAAGGTACAAACCTCAAACCGCCTGCCGACAGAGAGGTTCGAACCTCGAACCGCATGGCCCAAAGTGAGCCCCCTGCACCACTACGCTACCAAGTGTTTCTCGATATTGTAGGAAGTGTATTATATGCTAGAAATATAATCCCTACCACTATTAGTAGTGGCCGTCGGATTAGTAGTGGTGGGTTGGTGACATCATCGCCCACCACTACTAAGAGAAAATAGCAGTAGCGGGCAGGATGACGTCAGCATGCCCGCTCTGCTAATAGCACCTATATATACTTTCCACTCCCACCATCCGAAAACCTAGTTTCATTTTCTAAACCCTAAACTCCCATGTCGCCCCCCTCCGCCCGTCGCCGCCATCCCGGAGCACGTCACCGCCGTCCTCAGAGCCCGTCAGCACCGCCCGCAGAGCCCATCCTCGTTGCCCGTCACCGCCAGTCAGTAAATGATTGTTAAAAAAATTCAAGTTCAAATGAGGATTTAAACATCACTAAAAAATGTGCTGAGAATTAGAACAGAAATGAAAAAAATGTTTGGAAGCTAGCAGCAAGGTTCAAACCTCAAACCGCCTGCCGGCAGCAAGGTTCGAACCTCGAACCGCATGGCACCAAAGCAACCCCCACACCACTGCGCTACAAAGTCTTTCTCAACAAGGTAGGCAGCGTATGCTAGATAATCCATACTACCCATATTAGTATTTGCGGGCACGTGTAACCAGTGGCGGGCCTACTGATGTCCCCAGACTGCCACTGCTATTCCTTTTAGTAGTGGCTGTCGCATGACGTCATCGGCCCACCAACACTAAGTCGAGTGACGTAGCAGAAAAATACCAATTTTTTAAATTTGATAAGTTATAATGTATTTTTATTGTTAAAAAAATTCAAGTTCAAACAAGGATTTAAACATCAATAAAAAAGTACTGAAAATTTAAAAAAGTACATTAACAGAAAAAATGTTGTTTGGTCGACAGCAGCAAGGTTCGAACCTCAAACCACCTGCTGGTAGCAAGGTTCAAACCTCGAACAGCATGGCACCAAAGCAACCCCCCAACACCACTGCGCTACAAAGTCTTTGTTGGCAATGTGGGCAGTGTATGCTAGATAATCCCTACCGCTACCTGGACTTATTTGCATTTAAATACCAATTTCTGTTAATGAAAAATACCAATTTTTGCAATTAGAATATTGGTGTTGTATTTTTATTGTACAAAAAGTTTCAAGTTCAAAGGAAGAATCAACTATAGGTTTTTCTTTCAAACCTAAGTCATTTCATCTCTAAACCCAAATTCATCCTCGAAGAATCTCAGGTTTCTTAACGCCCTACATAATTATTTTCTCGAAACAATTTTATTTTTTATGACAACATCTATGGATCGATCATATCATAACAACATGACAAGTCTCATCTTTTTTAGACTTTATTTTATTTTTTGAGGATTAAAAAACTATAAAAATACAAGTTGTCGATCGAGTGTTGTGGAAACCTATATTTTTTATGATGATTTTAAATTTAATGGATAATAACTAATAATAGAGTCAAAAACATGAATATGGTTTTTCTATAAATTTTGGTTAATTATTTCATGTCTTGTAGTTCAAATTGAACTTATTTTTGACTTAGATCATAAAAACACACTTAATGAAATAAAAACAGTAAACTAAGGAAGAAAAATATCAATTTTTGCAATTATAATATTGGTGTTGTATTTTTATTGTACAAAAAGTTTCAAGTTCAAAGGAAGAATCAACTATAGGTTTTGCTTTCAAATCTCAGTCATTTCATCTCTAAACCCTAATTCATCCCCGGAGAATCTCAGGTTTCTTAATGAAATAAAAAAGTAAAGTGAGGCAGAAAAATACTAATTTTTTAAATTTGATAAGTTATGATGTATTTTTATTGTTAAAAAATCAAGTTCAAACTAGAATTTAAACATCAATAAAAAAGTGATGAAAATTAGAACAGAAATGAAAAAAATGTTTCGATGCCAGCAGCAAGGTTCAAACCTCAAACTGCTGCTGTTTGAGGTTTGAACCTCGAACCGCATGGCACCAGAGCAACCCCCGCACCACTGCGCTACAAAGCGTTTCATGAAATATAAGCACAATGTATATTAGATAATCCATACCTCTCTTAGTAGTGGTGGTCGGGTGTAATCAGTGGCGGGCATGCTGACGTCACTAGCCCGCCACTACTATTCCTTTTAGTAATGGCGGTCGGTGACGTCAGCGGCCCGCCACTACTAAGTCGAGCACCAGCGGCGGGCGGATTAGTAGTGGCGGGTGTTGACACGGAAATGTTCCCCCGCACTTGGGTCAGTTCGACGATCCAAAAGTGCACGGATACTTAGGAACAAGCCTAAGCGTGACGTGGCACCGACGTCGCGTTCCAACTACCCTTAGTCATGATAAGGGGGCTAGAGTCGCCAGGAAACTAGATTATACAAAATAATCCAATTAGCCCAAAGAGATAGATTAAACAGAATAAAATCAGCAAACCAGTCGGAGCCCATCTAGTTTGAAGTCTGGTGCAAAGGCGTCACCGAAGTGTACCTTCGACGTCTAGTGCGAAGTACTCCGCCGAAAGGTGCTTCGGCATTCAGACTGATCTGCCCGAACATGGACTCTGAACGGATCTGGACGTGGTGATCACCTCCGAACAACGGGGTTCAACGTGAGATCTCTGATACAGCAAACTACGGAATAATGACGTGAGGGCCACGCGCGAGCGCAACTTCGTCAAGTGTGGCGTATGGTCGTGGCGAAGCCCGTTGCGACGAAGTGAGCTGGCGAAGCCTGTTGCCAGAGCCTGCGGTCCCGCTGAAGGGTGTCCTGGTGACCTCCGAAACCGATCTCTCAGCTCCGGACACCTCCGACGAAGTAGCTCCGAACATGAAACCTGCAACAAAGAGAATTCGAAGTACCAATTCAGCCTGAGGACCGAATTCTGCTAAGTGTTGCACTAGTAGCGAAGTAACAAGGGTTACCACTGTTCCGTAGTGGCCAGCGGAGGGCTTCCAGGCAAACCCACGAAGAAGTACAAGAAAATAAAGGTAAAGTAAATACGATCAAAGCATAGGGCTTTGGTTTGGTTTGGGTTGGGGGGCCTCTACGCCGGCCTTGCCTCTCTATTTATAGGGGCTTAATCTCTGAAATAATCTGCTATTAACCCAGCCAGATAGAGATAAAAACTGAGCTGGAAACGCATACAACTCTATCTCTGCCGAAGTGGACTTCGGCCAGGACCGTCGAGGCCTGCTCCTCGGGCCGAAGCTTCGGCTGCGTGGGCCTCCGAAGGCTTCCCGGCCAAAGCCCATGGGCTGGCTAGAGGCTTTCGGAGCCCATAGCTCAATGAACTTCGGCCCTGTATGGCTTCGGACAGACCGTGGACATGTGTATTTTCGGCCCAAATCACCAAAATTGATATTTTGCTAATCTAGCCATTAATGCCATTTTTTGCTATCAACAGCAGGCTGGTGATGTCATCGCCCACCACTACTAAGAGAAAATAGCAGTGGCGGGCAGGATGACATCAGCATTCCCACCAGTGCTAATCCGCTTATATAAATTTTTCGCTCCCGCCGTCTGAAAAATACTTTTCATTTCTAAACCCTAAACTCCTCCTGCTAGTTGCTGCCGCTCCCAGAGCCCGCGCCGCCACCCTCGGAGCCTGTCGCTGTTGTTCCCGAAGCCCGTCGCCGCTGTCTTGGAGCCGTTGGTGTCCCCGGACCCCTCGCCGCCGCCTCGGAGCCGTCGCAGTCGTCCCTGAAGCACGACACTAGAGCCCATATCGGTGTCCACGGACCCCTCGCCGCTGCCTCGGAGCCGTCGCTGCCATCCTCGTCCCCGAGCGCACGCCGCCGTCCCCGTCCCGGAGCACACGCCGCCACCCTCGGAGCTCGTCTCCGTCATCCTAGAAGCCCATCGCCGCCGTCGCCCCGAACTCTGCCCATCACTGGAGCCCGCGTCGCTGTCCCTGGACCCCACGCCACCGTCTTGGAACCGTCGCCGCCGTCCCCGTCCCCGAGCGCACGCCGCCGTCCCCGTTCAGGTTGCTAAAAAATTCCCCTTTTAATCCTTTTTAGTATAGGAAAGAAAAAGAAAGAAAAGTTGGATTGGGTTGGACCTCAGAGTCATGAAAAATTTGGTAAATCCCATTTTTGAAAACAGAAATTCAATTAAAAGTGGTATCCAAGCTGTTGGGACTAATCTTATTGCTTATCTATTTCGAGTGAGTTTATATTTGTTGGACCGAAAACGGCGACCAGAGGGGGGGTGAATGGGAGCTTTTAAAATTTCAGACTAAAAATAGTCTTCTATTTTAATTCAGTCTTCTGCGGAACAGGCTTTGAGCACACCCTTCGAAGTTCTGGTTCGGAGGTATTTCATAGCTCCGAAACCAGGCTTTGCCAGGAGCAAAAGTTCGAAGTAAAGAAGACTTCGCTCCACCCACAACACCAAAAACTCAACTTTGCTAACTCAGTGCAGGCTCCGCACACTAGGTGGCTTCGAGCAGGCTTCACACTTCACCCTTCGCAAGAGCAGACTTCCCTCTGAAGACATCGACCAAATACTCAGTGATAGCACCTAGTGCTAGGCTTCGTACTTCGAAGGTCTAAATGCACACTGAACACACTTCGCCGAGGACTTCGACAAGAGAAGAAAACAGTCTTTGAATAGTGCTTCGCTAGTAATCAGAGAGATCTTGCCTCCAGTTTACACAGAACGAACAAACACTGAAAAACACACAGTTCACACGAACAGACTTCTCACACACTTCTCTAGAAGAGAGCCAGTGCACAAACTCAACCCAGAAGAAGATGGTGCACAGAGAAATCAAAACATGCAGTGCAACACAGAATACAAGTTCAAGCACAAATGGAAACAGAATCAAAGTTTCATTACTTGAACAGGGAACACAAAAAATGAACTCACAGACTGAATACAAGAGTATGTGGTGGCTAGCACAGGAGCTCAAAAATGGCTGCTCAAAGTGTTGCTGTGGTCTAGGCTAGCCTCCACTATTTATAGGCACTATTCAGCCCTGTGAATAGACTACTTAACCCCTAGGGTTTACACTGTTTTTCTCTCATCAGAACAGGGGGTACAGTTGGTAGTCTACTTTATTTGGAGGCTTCTTTTGTCAGCTTCGCAGAGGAGACGGCATCAGCTTTTGCAGAGCAGACACGGTCAGCCTTTGCAGTCTTGGAGTCTTCTGAAGCCCACTTCGCATGCGAGGGGTGCGGTAGCTTCAGTGAGAAGCCTTGAGCCTGACGGCCTTCGCTTCACCGAAGTCAACCTTCGATACAGAGACGGTTTTGAGCCGAAGCCATCAAAGCCCTTGGGCCTTTGCATCAACACCTCCTGAGTGGACCACCACGGCTTCGTAACTTCTCCCAGCTCGAACTCCGTCAGTCCGTGTACCAAAGCCATGCATGGCCGAAGTACCTCAAGTCAGCCTCACTCCGAAGCCCCACCTTCGGAGTACTACCCTTCGAAGTCCCTCCTTCGTCCAAGGCCTCTGCATGATGCATTCCATGAGCACTTCGTCGCAGTGTCTCTCCCCGAGCACACTCCTCGACGAACCTCACCTGGACCATGCCTTCGATGCATCTCGACTTCTGAGACCTTCGTCGGGTATACCTTCGAGTGCCTCCCTCCGGAGCACACTTCGAACGCCTTGCCTCATTGCTGAGGACTTTGTCCACCATACTCTGAAGTCACTCCATTTGGAGTACTCTTCGAAGTGCCTCGCCTCTGAGGACTTCGTCTCGGGGTACCTTCACCCGGAGCCATGCTTCGCACTCTCTACCTTCGTCTGGCGCACCTCGACCGGAGGTCCGACCTCGACCCCTTCACAGCCTTCATGACTGAGCTCCCCGCTCGCCTGGCATCAAGCCTCCCGCTTGACCCAGGTTCACTTGCTACAACCGTCCGTCACCTCCAAAGTCACCTGCGCACCACAGACAAACAGACAAGTGTATCTAGTACCCCGAAGACCTCTCTGGGTAAACAACCTTCAGCACACACTCTGGTGTACCGCCCAAAATACCGAGACCTTCGGTATGACCCAGTCATCGTGTACTGTCGGACCCCTCCGACAAGCACACTCCGCTACAACAGCTACAGTAAACAGACCCACCGAACCCTTCGGTGAAACAACCTTCGAACCCCTTTGGAGGGACCCCTTCGAATCAGAGGATAATATATGTCAATCACTCATCACAGACTCCGAAACCAACCCTTGGTTTCTCAATCTCCCCCTTGATGAGTGCATTGACAACCAAATTCAAGTTCAAGAAAATTTGAAAAATTTCAGCACACAAGTGACCATAAAAACACAGAAACGAGCCAAATCATGTAACTTGACAAAATAATTTTCCTCCCCTGTTTCAAAAGACTAAAAGCCCCTTCGACACCTTTTGTAAGATAAAAACTCCCCCTAAGTTCGTTTACCCCCTTGCTGCAGAGAACTCAAAAATTTCTCCCCTTTGGCAATGCAGGCATCAAGGAGCATTTAAAATATGCAAAGCTTCGAAATGGGCAGAATTGCAAAGACATATAAAGCAAAAATATACCACCTTTAATACCAATTTTCATGTGCTCAGCTCAATTTAACATTCTTCTAAAAACATGATGACATTATGTGATTTTATCATTTTGAAATAAAAGCATCACCACTTAATCAAGACAACTAGTCAGGTAAAAACAGAAACTGCGCAAAGCTAGTCAATATCTACTCTAGACAGACAAGGCTAGTTCAAGTGGAGCCATGAAAGCAAACTTGATGGACAATGAATTTGATGTTCTTTTCATAATGCCAGGGGTTATTTGTTTATCTACCTTATACATTCCAATCAAGCCAAGCCTAGGCATGAAAGCCATCAGAAGCTTAAGGCGGTGATTTTGGCATACAGTACACTATCCTAGTTCAGACCAATGTGCAATGGTAAGCAGTCTAGAATAGGGTAGTGCGACAAACAAACCCATCTGAATCTTTTTGCTTTGAAGCATGCAAATCATGGAGTTTTGGATTTTTAATTAAATGAACAAATTGTTTAGCACTAGATGAATATCCATGAGTAAGTAATACAATTTTTCAAGTTGCAATTTTTTACCATCCAGAGAAAAGGAATCTTGATATCAAGCAGATAAAAGATAACTAAAGCAGTCCTGCCTAAACATGCTAGATCCAAGACTAAGTAGTGAGCATGATTTGATTTTGGAAAGAGAAAATCATGCACAAAATGTTTTAGACATATTAAAAAGAGCTGAGCTGACATGATTACATGATTTAAAATCAGGCATACAAGTGCAAAAGATGTAAATGCAATTTCACACACAATGAGCATACGCAAGACAATCAAAATCTGCTCCCCCTCACAAAATGCCATAAGGGTGACAAACACCAAGTTCCCCCTGCAAGTAGGCAAAACGAGAAGCATCGAGGGGTTGGGTGAAAATATCGGCTAGCTGGTGTTGGCTATCAACATATTGAAGCTCAATATCACCCTTCTCATTATGATCTCTGAGAAAATGATATTGCACATCAATGTGTTTGGTTCTGGAATACTGAACCGGGTTGTTTGCAATACAAATAGCACTAGTGTTATAACAGAAAAGTGGAACACTCTTATAATCTAACCCAAAATCTCGCAAAGTGGAAACCATCCACAAAATCTGAGAGCAACAGCTAGCTGCAGCAACATATTCGGCCTCAGCCGTCGATTATGCAACACTAGACTATTTGCAGGAAGACCAGCAAACCAGTGAAGTACCCAGAAAATGACAAGTACCAGAGGTACTTTTCCTATCAATCCTACACCGAGCAAAGTCCGCATCAGAATAACATCGAAGACACAAAGATGAAGACGCAGAATACCAAATGCCAAATTCGAGGGTATGTTTGAGATACCTGAGAATGCGCTTTACCGCTTGGCGGTGCGAAGCATGGGGTGAAGCCTGAAAACGAGCGCACAGACACACTACGAAGTGTATGTCTGGCCTCGTAGCAGTCAAGTAGAGGAGGGAGCCGATCATGCTTCGGAACTCCTTCTGATCTACGACTTCTCCATCTTCGTCAGGATCCAATGTTACAGATGTAGCCATTGGAGTGGCGAGTGGCTTCGCATCATCCATGTCGAATTTCTTGAGCAGGTCCTTGGTGTACTTCGTCTGGTGGACAAAAGTACCTTGTTTGCTTTGTTTGATTTGCAAACCAAGGAAAAAAGTGAGGTCGCCCATCATGGACATCTCGAACTCCCTGCTCATGGCATCTGCAAACTCGGCAACCAAAGCATGAGAAGAGCCACCAAAGATGATATCATCCACATAAATCTGGACTAGGAGGGAATCTTTGCCATGCTTGAGAGTGAACAGGGTTTTATCAACAGATCCCATCAAATACCCCCGCTCAAGCAGAAAAGACTTAAGTCTATCATACCAAGCCCGAGGGGCCTGCTTAAGACCATAAAGACCTTATGAAGTTTAAGGACTTTATATGTGTATTTGGGGTTTTCAAAGCCAGGGGTTGTTTTACATAAACATCTTCGCCTATGAAGCCATTAGGAAATGCAGTTTTGACATCCATTTGATAGAGTTTGAATTTCTGAGATGTCGCAAAGGCAAGCAAAATCCTAATGGCCTCTAGACACGCAACAGGTGCAAAAGTTTCAGTAAAATCAATCCCTTCTAATTGAGAATAACCATGAGCTACAAGTCTAGCCTTGTTTCTAACAATAGTCCCATCATCCTCTTGTTTGTTTTTGAAAATCCATTTTGTTCTGTTGACACGGAAACGTGCCCCCGCACTTGGGTCTGTTTGACGATCCAAAAGTGCACGGATACTTAGGGACGGGCCTAAGCGTGATGTGGCACCGACGTCGCGTTCCGACTACCATTAATAGTGATAAGGGGGGTGGGGTCGCCAGGCAACCAGATTACACAAAATAATCCAATTAGCCGAAAGAGATAGATTTAAACAGAATAAATCAATCAACCAGTCGGAGCCCGTCTGGTTCGAAGTCTAGTGCGAAGGGTGCGCCGAAGGGTACCTTCGGCGTCTGGTGCGAAGTGCTCCATCGGAGGGTGCTTCGGTGTTCGGACTGATCCGGCTGAAGATAGACTCCGAATGGATCTGGTGCGAAGTGCTCCGCCAAAGGGTACTTCGGCGTTCGGAGTGATCTGATCAAAGGTGAGCTCTGAACAGATCAGGACGCAGCAATCACCTCCGAGCAGTGGGGTTCGGAGTGCGATCTCTGGTACAACAATCTACAGAATAGTGACGTGAGGGCCACGTGCGAGTGAAACTTCGTCCGATGCGGAGTATGGTCGTGGCGAAGTCTGTTGATGAAGTATGCTGATGAAGCCTGCTGTCAAAGCCTGCGATCTCGCCGAAGGGTGTCTTGGGGACCTCTAGAACCGATCTCTCAGCTCCGGATACCTTCGACGAAGGGACTTCGAGCATGCGAAGCCTGCAACAGAAGGGTGCAAAGTGCCAATTCGGCCTAAAGAACGAATTTTACTAAGTGTGCATAGGTAGCGAAGGTAGCAATCTATTACGCAGATTAGCGGATACTTCCTAGGCAAAGTAACAAGGTGATAGCAATCTGTTACGTACATTAACGGGGACTTCACGAGCGAAGTACCAAGGCTTACCACTGTTCTGTAGCAGCGGACGGAGGGCTTCCAGGCAAACCCACGAAGAGGTACAGGAAAATAAAGGTAAAGTAAATGCAATCGAAGCATGGGCTTTGGTTTGGTTTGAGTTGGGGGGCTCTCCACGCCGGCCATGCCTCTCTATTTATAGGGGGTTAGCTCCTAATCTAATCTACTATTATTCCGGCCAGATAGAGATAGAGATTGAGCTAGATACGCGTCCAACTCTATCTCTGCCGAGGTGGGCATCGGCCAGGCCCGTCGAGGCCTGCTCCTCGGGCCGAAGCTTCGGTAGCATGGGCTTCAGCTAGGCCCGTCGAAGCTTGTCCCTCGGGCCATAGCTTCGGCAACATGGGCCTCCGAAGGCTTCCTAGCCGAAGCCCATGGGCTGGCTAGAAACGTTCGGAGCCCATAGCCCAATGGACTTCGGCCTAGTAGGGCTTTGGACAGACCCTCGGGCCGAAGCTTTGGCGGCATGGGCCTCCGAAGGCTTCCTAGGCGAAGCCCATGGGCTGGCTAGAGGCTTTAGGAGCCCATAGCTCAACAGATCCAGCCCGATAGGGCTTCGGACAGACCCTGGACACGTGTACTTTTGGCCCAAATCGCCAAAAATTGATATTTTGACAATCTAGCGGTTAATGCCATTTTTTGCTATCAACACATGCCCCGCTACCTTTTAGTGAACTAGTGAACTAAAAGCACAACGAGCTGAACACGATACTATTTGTATCAGCTTTCTGACACTTTTAGGATGTTTGCCACACACTTGGGAAATACTTCTTCAGGTACCTACCATTCAAAGCTCTTCGAAACCGCTCTCCCTGCAGGGATTCCAACACGTATGCGTTGCCGGGAGCGATTTCGGCTATCTTAAAAGGACCTTCCCAACTAGGTTACCATTTACCAAATTTGGGTATAACCGGCATTGCCATCAAGAAAACTTAGTACCTTATGTCCTGAAACATCATTGATCAGCATGTCAGCTATTGGCATTGGATACTCATCTTTTGGAGTGGCTCTGTTCAGATCCCTAAAATCAATGCATACTCGTATCTTGCCGCTCCCTTTCTTCTCCACAGGCACAATGTTAGCAACCCATTCCGCTTACCTGCATGGCCTAATAAATTTAGCCTTAAGTAGTCGTTCCACTTCCTCCTTAACTCGGTCATAGACGACCAAATTAAAGCGGCGGGGAGGCTTTTTATAAGGCCTAAACCCAGACTTGATGGGCAGCCGATGCTCCACGATCTCGTGGCTCAGTCATGGCATCTCGCTATATTCTCATGCGAAACAATCGACATACGACCAAACTAACTTTATTACTTCAGCCTTTTCATCGGGCTGTAAATGTTGGTTTAAAAAAGTCGGCCTTGGGACGCTGCCATTACCTATATCAACTTCCTCCAAGGGATCGGCCGATGCAAAACCTTGCCCTAATTTTTCTACTTCGCTAAAGTCCTCGATGGCTTCATCAATACCGTCTTTATTAGACCGATACTGCTCCACACGAGACTTTAGCCAATCTAAATTGCCTTTGCTAGTCATGATCACTAATACAAAAATAGCCATGCTACTCCAGTTGGCTTTACAGACACTGGTACAAATCGTCCTCCGAATACACTAACAAAGTCATAATCCGAAAGATCTCTACCTGATAGACACTCCACTTTGTTATGAACGGCATCAACCGACACATCGGCCAAAGCCACTTGGGCCGAAGTATCTGCGGGGATGACCTCCACTTCATCGCCGTCCCATTGTATTAAGCACTGGTGTAGAGTAGAGGGAATGCAACAGTTCGCTTGAATCCAGTCACGTTTGAGTAACACGCTATAATTACCTTGTACGTTGACGACGAAGAATGCTGTCGGCAACGTCTTGTTGCCGACCATCAACTCCATAGAGAGTACTCCCTTGGACTAGGAGCTCTCGCCGCTGAAGCTGTTGAGCATCAAGTTAGTCTTCTTTAGGTCATCTTCGTCCCCGCCAAGTTTCTTCAACAATGAATAAGGCATTAGGTTAACAGTGGTGCCGCCGTCGATGAGCATCCGGGAAATTGGCTTCCCGTCGATGTGGCCTCTAACATAGAGGGGCTTCAGATGGCGAGTCGAGTCCTCGGGCTTCTTGAAGATGGCATTGCGCGGGCCGAGGTTCAACTGAGCGACCTCTGCCTCGTCCTCTGGTAGGGCGAACTCAGCGGGCAGCGTGACGATGTTGATGTCCATCACCTGGGGAGCGGGTCCCTCAGAGACGGGCGAGTAGTCGTTGTCGAGCATGTCGTCCTCGTCATCACTTGGACTAGGGGCCGGGTTGGTTATCTCAACCGGCTTCTCTCTCCATACCTGCTTCGTAGAGGGCCGAGGGCGGATTTCTTCGAAGATAGCATCGTGCTTGGTCTCAGCTACCTTCTCGCGCATCTCCTGTGCCCGCGTCCTTTGTAGGCGTCGCTTCTGTGATTTGGACATGCCTGGAGGAGCCCAAGATGGCTGCGGCTTGGTTCCTGGAGCTATTGTTCGACCCTTGTTAATTCTGGCCGAAGTGTGCCCTTCGGCCTCGGGTACCCTCTGTTCGAAGGGGGCTTCGCTACGAACCCTATCGAACAGATCGGCCTCGTTCGGCCGATCGAACCAAGCTTCGGCGCGGAGCTCGGCCGAAGCGTGCGGCTTACCTCCGTCAGACCTCGGCGACAAAGCCTTTGGGATTGGGACTTCTTGAGACCCAACTCTAATAGTTATGGCTTCGAACTCCCTAACTTCGGCCTCCGCGTGCCCACACTCTCTAGCTTTGCTCTGTACAGTCCGATTCGGAGGTACCACAGACAGTCTATGGATGATGCCTCCCTCCGCTGCGTCTGTTTCCTCCTGCCATCCATAATACTCTGAAGGAAAGTGAGGCGTAGTGTTAGGCTGTGGAGGATACACTGACCTGGATACGTACGGAGCCCACGGGGTCCCTGCCCAGTCATACGGGGGAGGCATCGGCGGCTCTAGAGGCATCGGCGGCTCTAGTGGCCTCGCCCACATTGAGCCAAACTCGTTACCCGGAGGGGGGTTCGGCCAAGTCGAAGGTGTCTCCGACCACACCAGCGAAGGATCCTGCCAGGCCGGAGGTATGTTCGGCCAGTGCGGGCCAAAGCCTCTCATCGGAGAGGTCCAGTGCAGTGCAGGGTTCGGCCATTGGGGGCCGAAGTTGTTGTAAAGGGGACCCGACCACTGAGGCTTAAAGCTGTTGTACGGGGGGTTCGACCATTGTGGCTCGGAACCACCGTGCGGAGCCTCGGGCCATTGTGGCCCGAAGCCCTCGTGCGGAGGGTTCACCGGCTTAGGACCGAAGCCACCCTTCGAAGGTCTTGGACCCTTCGGCTGCTTTAGCTTAGCGTGCAGACCTGCTTCCTTGGCCCTCCTCTGATGCTTGTTCAACAACATGTTATATGTCACCTTCGGCCTCTTGCGAGCCTTAGCCGAAGGGGTATTGATGTTCTGTTTCCACACTCCTACCTCGGGGTTCTTTGGTATGAATGTGTGAGCGTGCGGTTCTCCAACAATCACATCTTTCCCTTTAGCAGACTCGGCCTGTTCTAGCCGAATCAACGCCTTTTTCTCGCCGAGGTCGACGGCGTTGACTGGAAAAGGATCTTTGTCCAGCTTCATCTTTGGATCATGGTCTATCTTCAATCGTCCTTCTTCTATGGCCGATTGTATCTGTCGTCGAAAAACATTGCAATCATTAGTATTATGAGAATGTGAATCATGCCACTTACAGTATGGATGTTTCTTTAATGCGTCGGCAGGTGGAATGACTTGACCTTTATGTAACCTGAGAAGCTGGCTTTTCAAGAGAAAGTCAAATATTTTATCACACTTAGTTACATCAAACGAGTACTTGACCTCATTGAGTCGATTCTTTGTTGGTGACGGTCATAACTCGGAGCAGGTGATGGGTTTATTCTTAGCGTTCTAGACCCATTTGGCCGCGTACATGTCGGTCAAATCCTCCTCCTCTAACTCCTCTTCATTAGAGCATTCCATGATGTGGATTTTGGCCCTAGGCTTGCTAAACGTCTTAATAAATTTCTTGTCTTTGGCTCAGCCTTCTTGGACCAGAGCCTGCTGTAGAACTTGGCTAACTTCTAAGAAGTTTTGGTTATCTAATCTTTCTTTAAGTTCGGAACGCAACTCGTTAAAAGCTAATTCTGCCAAGTAAAACATCGGTTTCTAGTATCCCTGAAACGCTTGATATACTCAGAGGCGCTCTCACTAGATTTTTGCTTAACCGATGTCAAATGTGAAAGTCTAAGTTCTGTTTCACCCGTGTAGAAATAATCATAGAATTTCCGCTCTAAATCGTCCCACGTGTGAATGGAATTCGGCGGTAGCGCCGAAAACCAAGTGAAAGTTGTGCCGGATAGTGAGAGAGAAAATAGTCTAACCTTTAGGGCATCTATCCCGCTAACCTCTCCACATTGCGCCAAAAATTGACTAACGTGCTCTAGCGTGGTCCTGCTACCCTTGCCATCGAATTTAGTGAACTCAGGGATTCTATAGCCGCAGGGGTAGGGTACTATATCAAGATGATCGGGGTATGGTTTACGGTAAACCCTAACCCGTCCCTTGGGCACGAAGCTGGCACACTCTCTAAATAGTGCACGGACCCGCTCATCTAAATCATCTTGGTATGTTGCTTGTGCGCGCCTCTCATGCGGGGGTGCGACACGCGGTGGGATATCGGCGTGTCGGCCATGTGCTTCTTCCCTACGCGCTATTTGTACAACGTGCTCGTGCCCGGCGCCTGCGCCTGTGGTGCGGGCAGCACGGGTATCGGCACAGGTGGTGGTGCGTGATATGCAGTATTAGTTTGACCGTAGGTGTAATGATTGGTCTCGGCCATAAGTGGTGAGGCCGGAGACATGATTGTGCTAGTGATATCATTAGTTCTATTGTATACGTGGTTCGTCGGAGGTGCGCTAGCAATAGGGACCGGGGTACGGCTTCAGTAAAGCCGAACCTTCTAAGAGTCGCCTCTACTTGGCAGCTGACTGCCGAATCTAAACGGTTAGCTAGCAAAGCGCTAACAGCCTGATCTACTGATGCGGCTATTTTTTTCTCAATTTCTAAAGAAGATAAACGAGGTGATACCGGTGTTACCTAGACCTGAGCGAGGTCGGGGGTGACGATGTCACGCTAGACAAAGCCCGCGCGTGTCTTGATGTAGCCCCTAAGCATCATGTCTTGGAGCGCCTTCAGCTTTGCCTCGATCTCTACTCGGTCTTGATGCATCACAGGGTCCCGATCTTCATGACGTAGGATCGATCTTCAGATAACTAGCTGTAGAATAGCCGGATAACTTGCTGCAAGCAGCGATAACTAGTGCAACCTGGCAAATAAAACTCGAAGCCAACCACCGTCTTTAACCGACAACCTGAATCAAGGATTCGCCCAACCACACTCTCAAAGAACCAACCAACACAGCCTACAATCAATCAAGGAGGACCTTGAAGGGAGTAGGAGCACCAATTGGGAGCGGATGAAGCCGCCGCTTCTGTAATCCCGCGAAGGAAATCACAAGAGCAAAGGAAGGTAGAGATCTCTCTCTGAGTTTGTTAGCACGCAGCTAAACAAGGGGTTCTGTATTCAATCATCAAAGGTGCCGATTACAATGGTGCTAGGGGGTATTTATACAAGGAGTAGACCTTGGAGATAGGTGCGAACACGAAACGAAAAGACTAGGCGAACTATGTGAAAACGAATCAGCTTCTGGAGAGTTTCCACGTGGCTGTTTGTCTTCTGAGCGGTCTTCGGTATTTCAGCAATAACTCCTCCATGGAAGCTTCAATTCACGAACGGTTGGATCCCTTGTAAAGGTGACTTGATAAGGTTTCACACCATGTAGAATATGCACCATGGAACTTTGTAGAATGATGCAGTTTTAATATGAGAACATTGACTTCATGCAGACTGTTGACCTTCGGACCAGCAAGCACTAAAACTGGTCGGACGCCTTCATGCAAACTTCAAACTGGTCGGGGTTAGATTCATTGGAAACTAGACTTCAAGAGTTTTCCAAAAAGTGCTCATTTGCCTTCATAGCTTTTGGAAATCAAAAGTTATGATTATTTCTTTGAGACGATCCTGCAGGACTGGCTTGGTTCGAGCATGATTCTTCTATGTGTCCATTTCCTTGTGAGTTCTTGTCATCCTTCTTGGTAAACCTGAGCATTAGCAATGTACACGACTTAGGTAGTATATAACTCTCATTAATAGTAAAATGAATTTCACAAAGTAGCGCGTGCACCTCTTGTTGAAGCTTCTTAGCTCGACTGCGTGTAATTGGTCCATCAAAAACATGTATTGGAGTCGCTGTGGTCGAAGAGGTCGGTGTAGAGGTTGGAGTGGTCGGCGTGGTCATATCATCCTCCCCCTCTTGAAAAGGAGTCGTCCTCGACTCTAAAATGTCTTCACTTGTGAATGCTGATAGGTCAGTAACATTGAAGGAGTTGCTCATGCCATAGTTTGGTGGAAGGTCAATCTTGTATGCATTATCGTTGATCTTGGCAAGAACATGAAATGGACCATCCCCTCGTGGCATCAGCTTGGACTTGCACTTATTAGGAAAGCGATCTTTACGCAAGTGAATCCACACCAAATCGCCTGGTTCAAATGACACTTTTTTTCTATGCTTGTTCATACTTGCAGCCTTACGTGTCGCCTTTAGCTCGATTGCTTCTTTTGTTTTCTCATGTATATTCTTGACATATGCAGCACGCTTGGAGGCTTCCATATTGGTTCTCTCCTGTAATGGCAAAGGAAAAAAATCTATCGGAGCAATGGGTTTGAAGTTTGAACCCATAAACAATTTCAAAAGGACACAAGTTAGTGGTAGAATGTACTGCCCTGTTATAAGCAAACTCCACATGAGGCAAGCAGTCCTCCAAATCTTTCAGGTTCTTTTTCACCATGGTTCGCAGCAACATTGACAGGGTTCGATTCACCACTTCAGTTTGTCCGTCGGTTTGAGGATGACAAGTGGTCGAGAATAGAAGCTTGGTCCCCAGCTTGGACCACAATGTTTTCCAGAAGTAGCTCACAAACTTGACATCACGATCAGATACAATGGTCTTAGGCACCCCATGTAACCTCACAATTTCCCTGAAAAATAAATTAGCAACATGTGAAGCATCATAGCTCTTGTTACAAGGGATAAAATGAGCCATCTTTGAAAATCTATCAACCACAACAAAAACAAAATCTTTTCCTCTCTGAGTTCTAGGCAGTCCCAGAAAAAAATCCATACTTATGTCTTCCCAAGGAATTTTAGGAGCAGGTAGAGGAGTGTATAAACCATGAGGGTTCAGTTTAGACTTAGCTTTGTGACAAGTGATGCAGCGCTCCACGAACCGGATGACGTCTTTCCTCATCTTGGGCCAATAGAAGTGACCACCTAGCAGCTCATAGGTTTTCTTTTGTCCAAAATGACCTGTCAATCCTCCTCCATGGGACTCATTCGTTGGAGTTGGCCAATCCTTGATGGCTTTCACCTTGGTTTCATCCACTTCAATTCCTTTTCCTAAAACAACAAAGCCAAGGAACACAACATGGTCTGTGCAAAAACTGCACTTCTCAAGATTAGCAAATAATTTCTCCTTTCGGAGCTCATCTAGGACTTGTCGAATATGATTCATGTGCGCTTCAAAAGACTTGCTGTAAATTAAGATATCATCAAAATAAACAACCACAAATTTTCCAATGAAGGCTCTCAAAACATGGTTCATCAATCTCATAAAAGTACTTGGAGCATTAGTCAAACCAAAAGGCATAACTAGCCATTCGTACAGTCCAAATTTTGTTTTAAAAGCAGTTTTCCATTCATCTCCAGCTTTCATTCTTACTTGATGGTACCCACTTTTCAAATCAATTTTAGTGAATATTATGGAACCACTTAATTCATCAAGCATGTCTTCTAATCGAGGAATAGGATGGCCATAGTGAATAGTGATGTTATTTATGGCTCTACAATCAACGCACATCCTCTAAGAACCATCTTTTTTTGGTACTAAAATAACAGGAACAACACAAGGACTTAAGCTTTCACGAACATAACCTTTATCGAGAAGTTCTTGTACTTGCCTTTGTATCTCCTTTGTTTCTTCAGGATTGGTGCGGTATGGTGGTCGATTTGGAAGAGCAGCCCCCGGAATAAGATCGATCTGATGTTCAATCCCACGTACAGGAGGTAATCCATTCGGGGTTTCTTTTGGAAAAATGTCCTCATATTCCTGCAAAAGATGAGACACCATACTAGGAAAAGAGGTGTTATCGTTAGCTGACACTAAAATGTCTTTGCACACAAGTACAAAGAGTACTTGATCTGGGTTGTTCCTTATTTCTCTCATCTAAGATTTTGTGGCTAACATGACTAAATTTTTTTCTTCTTCTTTCTTTTGATCTCTCAATTTTTTCCTCATATTGGGCTGGTGGCTCTCACTCTCTGATTTGTGGAAGGCACTCAAATTATTTTTCTCTTCCTTTCCGTTCTCATCTCTCACACTAGAGCTCTTTTGCAAATGCTCAGCAAAAATTTGCTGTGGTGTCATAGCTTTGAGTACAAACTTCCTCCCCTTCAAATCTAGAGTGTACTGATTTGTTCTCCCGCAATGCTGAGTATATCGATCATATTGCCATGGCCTCCCGAGTAGCATGTGACATACAGACATGGGTACCACATCACACTCTACTGTGTCAACATATTCACCAATCTTGAAGGGAACTTTTACCTTGTATCCAATCTTGATGTTACCAGAATCATTCAGCCATTGGACATGATATGGATGAGGATGTCGCAGAAGTTTCAGACCAAGCTTGTCAACCATCTCACGACTAGCAAGATTATGGCAACTTCCTCCATCAATGATCATCTTCACTACCTTATCCTACACTTTGGCTCTTGTCTGAAATAAATTATGCCGCTGGCCGTTCTCAGCTTCCTTCATCCGAACACTCAATATTGGTACCACCACAAGAGCAGCACCTTGCTCAAAATCACAGCCGGTATGTTCCTCTTCTTCATGGGCTTCTTCTTCTATATCTTCCTCTTCACTAGCTGATTCGTACTCTCCATTATCATGTACAATGATCACTCTATTATTTGGACACTCTCTAGAAACATGTCCATGACCTCCACACTTGAAACACTGAATCCCACTGCTCTTGGATGTAGAACCCACTGAAGTGGAGGTGGAAGCTACTAGTTTGGAACTCGTGCTCGGGGCAGCAGAGTTCTTCCCACTAAAATTACTTTGAGCATTAGAACGTGAGCCTCCAAATGAACCTTTCGCAGCTGACGGTGCAGCAGTAAACTTGGGATTTAACTTGCTTCCTCCAGACATAGTCCTCGTGCCAAAAGGCAAAGACTTACTGCTCTTGGTATCTTCCTGTAGTTGGCGTTCAGCTTTGGTGGCTTGATGTACCAAATCAATAAGACAACGGTACGACTGAAACTCAATAATGCGTTGAATATTTCGATGCAACCCAGCCATGAATCGTGCCATAGTTTGTTCTTCATCTTCATATATGTTGGCTCTAATCATAGCCTTCTCCATCTCTTTATAATACTCTTCAACAGAATAACTTCCTTTTTTCAAATTCTGCAGTTTATCAAAAAGATCACGCCGATAATGCTTCGGCACGAAACGTCTTCTCATTTCATGTTTCATCTCTGCCCATGTGGCAATAGGATGTTCTCCATCTTCTTCACGATCTTGGAGATGTTGCTCCCACCAAATCAGAGCATATCCTTCAAACTCTAGAGATGCCATAGCCAACTTCTTCTCTTCTGTATAATTATGCAAGCGAAAGATCTTGTCGACCTTCAACTCCCAAGTGAAATAAGCTTCAGGATCAGATCCTCCATCAAATTTTGGCATGGTAAATTTCAGTTTACCAAGCCTCTCTTCACGATGGCCTCCTCTACGATGTCGGCGATCATGATGGGAATGATTATCATCATTTTCAGATTCAGATTTTTCAGTGTCTTCATTTCTTCGATTCCAGCCCCTCCCTCTTCCATGTGCAGCACTTCGGTTCCTCCGTCCTCTTCTTCCTCCTCTTCCATCACTATCATCACCTTCTTCACCATGGGTGCTTGCTCCATCATTAGGTGGACGACGTCCCCTAATTTCATTTAGTATGGTTTGAAAATCTTGGGCCAACCGATCTTGTCTCTCTTCTAGACTTTGCTGGAATTCATTAAATTGTGCCATGGTGACACAATCATTGACCTCAACGACGTCACCCATTTTTCTGTAAAATTAGTGACAACAAAGGAACAAGAGTATATGTGGAATAAAAATATATGTGGGATCTCTCAATCTCACTTCTCTTACCAACCGAGGCTCAGTGAAGTTCCTGCGGGTTACAGAGAAACAAAATGTGTGGTGATACCGAGAGCGATGGTTAAGAGAATACAAGACCAGAGAGTACCGATTGCGATGGCTTTTATGTGGAGCTTGGTGGGGATTATAAACAAGGAATGCAATCTGAATTCTAGTTGTTGTAAAGTTAAGTAACAATCCAAACTAGAGGTTCCCTGCTTAGTGCTGATCTCAAAATGATAAAGATGTAAATGGATCACACACACGTGCAAAGAAAATCTCTGATTGATGCAAACAAGGAGTATGATTGGGATGCAAGTGTTGCAATCTAACCCAACCAAAATTTTGTACCAACAAAAGATAGCGATCTGGTTGCACAACTTGAAACACAAACTTTCAGCAATTGTGCTCTCAAACGAACTGATCTTTAAACTTTTCTTTCACAATTTTTTTTAACTTTCCTTTTTTTTGAACTTTTATTTCTTTACCCTTTTTTTATAGAACTGAACACAATGACCAGATATATAAGAGGCTCAAAGGACACACGACGGAAAATGATCAGCAACTAAAACAAAGACTCTAATGGACTGAAAATTAACTGAACTCACTAAAATAACAGATTGAAACAAAGGGCTAAACAATATATATGAATATTTTTTTTGGCTTTTGGTGGATAGGACGAAACAAAATATATGTAGCTAAGGGTAAAGAATCCTACCGTGGAAACCGATCAGCTCTGATACCAGATGATGCGTCACGGGGTCCCGATCTTCACGACGTAGGATCGATCTTCAGATAACTAGTTGTAGAATAGCCGGATAACTTGCTGCAAGCAGCGATAACTAGTGCAACCTGGCAAATAAAATTCGAAGCCAACCACCGTCTTTAACCGGCAACCTGAATCGAGGATTCGCCCAACCACACTCTCAAAGAACCAACCAACACAGCCTACAATCAATCAAGGAGGACCTTGAAGGGAGTAGGAGCACCAATTGGGAGCGGATGAAGCCACCGCTTCTGTAATCCCGCGAAGGAAATCACAAGAGCAAAGGAAGGTAGAGATCTCTCTCTGAGTTTGTTAGCACACAGCTAAACAAGGGGTTCTGTATTCAATCATCAAAGGTGCCGATTACAATGGTGCTAGGGGGTATTTATACAAGGAGTAGACCTTGAAGATAGGTGCGAACACGAAACGAAAAGACTAGGCGAACTATGTGAAAACGAATCAGCTTCTGGAGAGTTTCCACGTGGCTGTTTGTCTTCTGAGCGGTCTTCGGTATTTCAGCAATAACTCCTCCTTGGAAGCTTCAATTCACGAACGGTTGGATCCCTTGGAAAGGTGACTTGATAAGGTTTCACACCATGTAGAATATGCACCATGGAACTTTGTAGAATGATGCAGTTTTAATATGAGAACATTGACTTCATGCAGACTGTTGACCTTCGGACCAGCAAGCACTAAAACTGGTCGGACGCCTTCATGCAAACTTCAAACTGGTCGGGGTTAGATTCAGTGGAAACTAGACTTCAAGAGTTTTCCAAAAAGTGCTCATTTGCCTTCATAGCTTTTGTAAATCAAAAGTTATGATTATTTCTTTGAGACAATCCTGCAGGACTGGCTTGGTTCGAGCATGATTCTTCTATGTGTCCATTTCCTTGTGAGTTCTTGTCATCCTTCTTGGTAAACCTGAGCATTAGCAATGTACACGACTTAGGTAGTATATAACTCTCATTAATAGTAAAATGAATTTCACAAAGTAGCGCGTGCACCTCTTGTTGAAGCTTCTTAGCTCGACTGCGTGTAATTGGTCCATCAAAAACATGTATTGGAGTCGCTGTGGTCGAAGTGGTCGGTGTAGAGGTTGGAGTGGTCGGCGTGGTCATATCAGGTCTGCTGCGGGGATATCTTCAAGTGTAGGTGACAATATGTTGCGGTTGTCGATATCCGCGCCTCCTATTATGTCCATCGGTGGTGTAGACGTAGTAGTTGATGTAGACGCACCGGCGGTTGACGTACACGTACTCATTATGTTGGTGTAGCTATGTCCCCAGCGGAGTCGCCAAAAAGTGTGTTGACAAGGAAACGTGCCCCCGCACTTGGGTCAGTTCGACGATCCAAAAGTGCACGGATATTTAGGGACGGGCCTAAGCGTGACATGGCACCGATGTCGTGTTCTGACTACCCTTAATAGTGATAAGGGTGGTGGAGTCGCCAGGCAACCAGATTACACAAAATAATCCAATTAGCCGAAAGAGATAGATTTATACAGAATAAAATCAATCAACTAGTCGGAGCCGGTTTGGTTCGAAGTCTGGTGCGAAGGGTGCACCGAAGGGTACCTTCAGCGTCTGGTGCGAAGTGCTCCACCGAAGGGTGCTTCGGCGTTCGGACTGATCCGGCCGAAGATAGACTCCGAACGGATCTGGTGCGAAGTGCTCCGCCGAAGGGTACTTCAGCGTTCAGAGTGATCTGATCGAAGGTGAGCTCCGAATAGATTTGGACGCGGCAATCACCTCCGAGCAGTGGGGTTCGGAGTGCGATCTCCGGTACAGCAATATACAGAATAGTGACGTGAGGGCCACGCGTGAGTGCAACTTCGTCCGATGCGAAGTATGGTCGTGGCGAAGTCTGTTGATGAAGTATGCTGGCGAAGACTGCTGTCGAAGCCTGCGATCCCGCCGAAGGGTGTCCTGGGGACCTCCGGAACCGATCTCTCAGCTATGGATACCTTCGACGAAGGGACTCTGAGCGTGCGAAGCCTGCAACAGAATGGTGCGAAGTGCCAATTCGGCCTGAAGACCGAATTTTACTAAGTGTTGCATAGGTAGCGAAGGTAGCAATCTATTACGCAGATTAGCGGATACTTCACAGGTGAAGTAACAAGGCGATAGCAATCTGTTACGTAGATTAACGGGGACTTCACGGGCTAAGTACCAAGGCTTACCACTATTCCGTAGCGGCGGACGGAGGGCTTCCAGGCAAACCCACGAAGAGGTACAGGAAAATAAAGGTAAAGTAAATGCAATCAAAGCATGGGCTTTGGTTTGGTTTGAGTTGGGGGGCTCTCCACGCCGGCCATGCCTCTCTATTTATAGGGGGTTAGCTCCTAATCTAATCTGCTATTATTCCAGCCAGATAGAGATAGAGATTGAGCTGGATATGCGTCCAACTCTATCTCTGCCGAGGTGGGCTTCGGCCAGGCCCGTCGAGGCCTGTTCCTCGGGCCGAAGCTTCAGTAGCATGGGCTTCAGCCAGGCCCGTTGAAGCTTGTCCCTCGGGCCGAAGCTTCGGCAACATGGGCCTCCAAAGGCTTCCTGGCCGAAGCCCATGGGCTGGCTAGAAACTTTTGGAGCCCATAGCCCAATGGACTTGGGCCCAGTAGGGCTTCGGACAGACCCTCAGGGCAAAGCTTTGGCAGCATGGGCCTCCGAAGGCTTCCTAGGCAAAGCTCATGGGCTGGCTAGAGGCTTTCGAAGCCCATAGCTCAATAGACTCCGGCCCGATAGGGCTTCGGACAGACCCTGGACACATGTGCTTTCGGCCCAAATCGCTAAAAATTGATATTTTGAAAATTTTGCGGTTAATGCCATTTTTTGCTATCAACACATGCCCCCTGCCTTTTAGTGAACTAGTGAACTAAAAGCACAACGAGCTGAAGACGATACCATTTGTATCGGCTTTCCGACACTTCTAGGATGTTTGCCACACACTTGGGAAATACTTCTTCAGGTACCTACCATTCAAAGCTCTTCGAAACCGCTCTCCCTATAGGGATTCCAACATGTATGCGTTGCCGGGAGTGATTTTGGCTATCTTAAAAGGACCTTCCCAACTAGGTGACCATTTACCAAATTTGGGTATAACTGGCATTGCCATCAAGAAAACTTAGTACCTTATGTCCTGAAGCATCGTTGATCAGCATGTCGGCTATTGGCATTGGATACTCGTCTTTTGGAGTGGCTCTGTTCAGATCCCTAAAATCAATGCATACTCGTATCTTGCCGCTCCCTTTCTTCTCCACAGGCACAATGTTAGCAACCCATTCCGCTTACCTGCATGGCCTAATAAATTTAGCCCTAAGTAGTCGTTCCACTTCCTCCTTAACTTGGTCATGGATGGCCGAATTAAAGCGGCGGGGAGGCTGTTTATAAGGCCTAAACCCTAGCTTGATGGGCAGACGATTATCCACGAGCTCACGGCTCAGTCCTGGCATCTCGCTATATTCCCATGCGAAACAATCGACATACGACCGAAGTAACTTTATTACTTCAGCCTTTTCATCAGGCTGTAAATGTTGGTTTACAAAAGTCGGCCTTGGGACGCTGCCATTACCTATATCAACTTCCTCCAAGGGATCGGCCAATGCAAAACCTTGCCCTAATTTTTCTACTTCGCTAAATTCCTCGACGGCTTCGTCAATACCATCTTTATTAGACCAATACTGCTCCACACGAGACTTTAGCCAATCTAAATTGCCTTTGCTAGTCATGATCACTAATACAAAAATAGCCATGCTACTCCAGTCGGCTCAACAGACTCTGGCCCGACAGGGCTTCGGACAGACCCTGGACACGTGTACTTTCGGCCCAGATCGCCAAAAATTGATATTTTGACAATCTAGCCGTTAATGCCATTTTTTGCTATCAACATGTTCCAATGAAATGAACATTTGGTGGAGGATCAACTAAAGTCCAGACTTGGTTTCTCTCAAAATTTTCAAGTTCTTCATGCATGGCATTGATCCAACTAGAATCAGAAAGTGCATGACTAACATCTAAGGGCTCGAAAGAAGCAACAAAAGCGGAATTAATGAAATGAGCATGAGAACGTGTTACCCTTTGATCAAGCTCACCAATGATATGCTCAGGAGGATGCATCCTTTGAACATGATGTGGTGCCTTACGGCGGGATGCAGTCTCCCCCTCAACTTGTGCGTTGGAGTGGTCCAAGATGACCGATGTCGAGGTAGTTGCTTCGGGACCTTGTGCCGAAGTAGTCGAAGCGGGGTCGGCTTTGGGGGTCGATGTCGAGGGTAGTAGGGCTTCATCCTCGAAATCTTTGGGATCTTCTTCTTCAAAGATGGTCTGCTCCATGTCATGTTCATTTGCTTGTTCAAAGGAAGAACTAACAGAGGGGGTTGATTCATCAAAAGTCACATCACATGACTCGATGACAGTGTTAGTTTCCAAATTATAAACACGATAAGAATGACCATGTGTAGTGTAACCCAAAAAGTCCCCGTCAGAAGAGCGCGACTCAAATTTATCCAAATTTCCATGTTTTAGGATAAAGCAACGACAACCAAAAACTCGAAGATGAGTAACTTTGGGCTGTCTCCCAAAACGTAGCTCATAAGATGTCAAGTTCAAAATTGAGCGCAAGAAGATTCGATTTGAGATGTAATAAGCAGTGTTCATGGCCTCAGCCCAGAATTTCCTAGGAGTCCTGTGCTCATCGAGCATCATCCTAGCCATCTCAACCAAAGTGCGGTTCTTTCTCTCAACAACACCATTCTGTTGAGGAACCCGCGGAGCAGAGAATTGATGTTCTATGCCATGCTCTATGCAAAAGTCAACAAAGAGACTATTCTTGAACTCAATGCCATTATCACTTCGAATGAATTTCAATGCACCAGGGAGTTCAGTGAAAAGTCTCAAAGCTAACATCCGAAAGTGTGAAAACACTTCATCCTTGCTGGCAAGAAAGAAGACCTAAGAGTAGCGAGAGAAATCATCGATAATGACTAATACATACCACTTGTCGCCTAAGGAACTAACCCGAGAAGGACCTATAGTGTCCATATGGAGAAGTTCTCCGGGTTGTTCAGTCATCACTGTGGTGACTGGCGAGTGCGAAGCGGCAATCATTTTTCCATGTCGACATGAAGCGCAAACTAAATTCTTCTCAAACTTGAGCTTGGGCAATCCTCGGATCAGACCTAGGGCACTCAGACTGTCAAGCAACTCAAAGTTCATATGCCCTAGTCTCCTATGCCACTTCCACAGCTCAGAAGTCGAATGTGCAACAAGATAATGAGAAGAACCAGATGACTCAGAGAAATCAGCTCCAAAAACTCTCCCAACTCTAAAGATCTTACAGACCACAACGCCATCAGAATTTAGTACTTGCGAAGTATCACGATGGAATCGCACTTCGAAGCCCTCATCAAGCAATTGAGATACACAAAGCAAATTGTATCCCAAGTTTTCAACCAAAGCAACATCTTTGAGAGTGAAATTTGAGTTTATTCTTACCACACCTTTACCTTTCACTCTACTCCTTCGATTGTTGCCGAAGGTGATATGTTCCTTTTGCTTGGTTGTGGTGAGGCTGGAGAACCATGCTGCATCTCCGGTCATGTGGCGCGAACAACCGGAGTCCATGATCCACGTGCCCTCCAACCCTCGGTCTGGCGCCTAAACATGATAAGAAAATCTCGATCACTCAGTGTTGGGGTGAGTGAATATATGACGAGGCATCCAGCACTGAGTGGTACGAGTAGTACGCACAGTAAAAATAGACCGTCTACGCACAGGATAATCAGAATGATGTAAAGTGTGAGGTCTACCCACAAGTTGTGACTCAAATGCATGACGAGGTCTCCTACTCTGTCGAGGTACAAAGCTACTCGCACGGGCTCTACCACCATATAGAAGTTGGTGAACACCTCGAGGAGCAAAACCTCTCCGAGAAGTATGAGGAGCCTCGAAAACATGACGTGAGTAAAACTCAGACTCATGCATAGCTCGAGATGGGTAATGCATGTCCTGGAAACTCATCGCTTGAGAGCGTCGCTCATCCTTGATGCGACGAAAACAGAACTCAACCAAATTACCCGCCCTCTGACAGTAGGAACAATGAAAAACTCTCCTAGGGGCACTCTCATGGGTCATAGGAGCAATCCTCACAGGCTCCTTGGTCTTCTGCTGAGTGGTTTTCTTAGGAGGAAATTTCTTTATAGGAGGAGTGGTTTTCTTTGGAGTTCGGGTAGGCTTTTTGGATGATGGAGTGTCTAACAGAGCTCTCTCTTTCTCTAACGTAGTGGGTGAGGTAAAAACAGTTTTGTTTACACTGTCTGAAGGAATCCTCTCAAAACCCAATCCAAGAGCTAACCCTGCTCTGTCAGCACACATCTTGGTTTTGGCCAAGAGCAAGTCCATCCTACCCTTTCCCCTAGTGCATTTGTTAACCACAGAAAGAAGGTTTTCATTTTCAGTCATGAGGTTTTTAGCTTGCTCTCTAACAGTGCCTAGCTAGTCCTTAAGTGTTATGCAAGTGTCACACACAGGTTGCACATCCTTAGAACTACCGGCCCTCTCCAATCTAGCCTCTAAATCTCGAACATGCTTATCAATTAAATTAATGCTCTCATGTCATAAAGAACAATTCATGCATTCATTTCTATCATGAGTACTAGAATCAACCATCAAAAGCTGCTTCTGTGCAGTCTCAAGCTCAAAAAGAGTTTGAGCATGCACAGAACGCAACTGAGCAAGCTCACCCATGACAACAGTGCAAGATTCACATTCAGCATCATTAACCCTAGACTTAAGCATGACATAATCAGTAGACACAGATTCTAGTCTAAGTCTAAGGTCTTTTCTATCTCTAGCGGCTTGCATAAGTAATCTATCCTGACCAAGAACTACTTCATTCAGTTCATCTAGTTTAATTGAAAGCTGGTCATAGGATAGAGATACCTAATATGAGTCAAGCTCATCGCCGCTGTGATCGCTGTCGGCCATGAAGCAAAGGCCGGTGAAATCTCATCCCTTCTTGTCCTTCTTATCCTCCTTCCTTGGAGACTCCTCCTCATCAGAGCTCGACTCCTCAGTTGAGGAAGTGTCGATGTCGCCGAGAGCAACAACAAAGGCTCTAGAAGCGGCTTTGGCTACCCTCTTAGCCACCTTGCCGCGCTTGCCCTTCACAAAGGGTTTCCTCTCCTTTTTGTGGTATCTGGGGCGCTCACTCTCATCTCTCTTCTTGAGTTTAGGACAATTTGCCTTGATGTGAGAAGTGTCACCACACTCAAAACAACCACTAAAACCACCTCTCCTATGATTCCATCTGTCATGGTGAAAACGGGTGAACCTTCTGGCAATGAGAGCAAGCTCATCATCATCTAGAGTATCCACCTGCTCCTTAGTGACGGAGATCAGGGAGGACAAGGCAAAACCATCTGCAAGAACACAAGTGCCTGATGTGCTTGGTTCTGCAGTGGTGCCACGACTAGTGCTAGAAACTAGTGCCAATGGTTGTGGCAAAGAGTTTCTATGCACTACAAGAGATGCCTTGGATATCTTAGTGGACTTTAGCTTGCTAAAGAGCTCATCACAGGTCAATGTGTCATAACCTGCAGACTCCTCAATGCTAGATATATTCACTCCCATATGCTACGATCAAGAGCATAGAGAAGCTTGATAGCCCTATCATGATCATTGTAAACAAGCGTCCCGTTGGACCGCAAGTTACTCACTATTGCATCAAAGCGAGAAAACATGGCATCTAATGATTCACCAGGTGCGTGCACAAACAGTTGATAGTGTTGATTGTATGTGCTTTGGCGCCTAGCCTTAATCTGTGTAGAGCCCTCATGAAAAATAGTGAGTGTAGTCCAAATCTCCCTAGCTATTCTAAGGTGCTGCACCCTGTCAAACTCACTCCGACTCAAACCAATGAACAATATATTTCTAGCCTTGGATTTGGCATTATACTGATCCTTCTCTGTTTGAGAGGTGCGAGTTTTAGTGATGGAGTATTGTGAGTCCACAATCTCCCAAATTGCATTTCCTTGGCTTAGCAAGTAAGCCTCCATGCGCACCTTCCAGTATGCAAAATCTGTCCCATCTAACAGATATATTTTACTAACTCTGTCCATGTCGCCAAAAGATCACAAAACTGGTTAAGGTCAACTGGTGATCTTAACCTGCTCTGATACCAATTGTTGGACCTAAAACGGCGACCAGAGGGGGTGAATGGGAGCTTTTAAAATTTCAGACTAAAAATAATCTTCTATTTTAATTCAGTTTTCTCCAGAACAGGCTTCGAACACACCCTTCGAAGTTCTGGTTTGGAGGTATTTCACAGCTCCGAAACCAGGCTTCGCCAGGAGCAAAAGTTCGAAGTCAAGAAGACTTCGCTCCACCCACAACACCAAAATCTGAACTCTGCTAAGTCAGTGCAGGCTCCACACACTAGGTGGCTTCGAGTAGGCTTCACCCTTCGCAAGAGCAGACTTCCCTCTGAGGACTTCGACCAAATACTCAGCGATAGCACCAGGTGCAAGGCTTCGTACTTCGAAGGTCTAAACGCACACTGAACATATTTCGCCGAGGACTTCGAGAAGAGAAGAAAATGGGCTTCGAACATTGCTTCGGTTGTAATCAGAGAGGTCTTGCCTCCAGTTTAAACAGAGCAAACAGACACGAAAAAACACACACTTCACACGAACATACTTCTCATACACTTCTCCAGAAGAGATCCAGTGCATAAACTCAACCAGGAAGAAGATGGTGCACAGAGAAATCAAAACATGCAGTGCAACACAGAATATAAGTTCAAGCACAAATGGAAACAGAATCAAAGTTTCATTACTTGAAGAGGGAACACAAAAATGAACTCATAGACTGAATACAAGAGTATGTGGCGGCTAGCACAGGAGCTCAAAAATGGCTGCTCAAAGTGTTGCTGTGGCCTAGGCTAGCCTCCACTATTTATAGGCACTATTCAGCCCTGTGAATAGACTACTTTACCCCTAGGGTTACACTATTTTTATCTCATCATAATAGGGGGGGTACAGTTGGTAGTCTACTTTATTTAGAGGCTTCTTTTGTCAGCTTCATAGAGGAGACAACATCAGCTTTTGCAGAGTAGACATGGTCAGCTTTTGCAGTCTTGGAGTCTTCTGAAGCCCCCCTTCGCATGCGAGGGGTGCGGTAGCTTTGGTGAGAAGCCTTGAGCCTGACGGCCTTCGCTTCACCAAAGTCAGCCTTCGATACAGAGACGGTTTTGAGCCAAAGCCGTCAAAGCCCTTGGGCCTTTGCACCAACACCTCCGGAGTGGACCACCACGGCTTTACAACTTCTCCGAGCTCGAACTCCATCAGTCCGTGTACTGAAGCCATGCATGGCCGAAGTACCTCAAGTCAGCCTCACTCTGAAGCCCCACCTTCGGAGTACTACCCTTCGAAGTCCCTCCTTCGTCCAACGCCTCCGCATGAAGCATTCCATGAGCACTTCATCGCAGTGTCTCTCCCCGAGCACGCTCCTCGACAAACCTCACCCGGACCATGCCTTCGATGCACCTCGACTTCTGAGACCTTCGTCGGGTATAACTTCAAGTACCTCTCTCCGGAGCACAGTTCGAACGCCTTGCCTCATTGCTGAGGACTTTGTCCACCATACTCCGAAGTCACTCCATTCGGAGTATCCTTCGAAGTGCCTCGCCTCCGAGGACTTCGTCTCGGGGTACCTTGTAACACCCCAAATTTTCAGAGAAATAAAAAATACCATATATTATATTTTTCTGGAATTAATTAATTTGGAAATACCTTTAATGCCCTTCTTAGCTTATTTGAACTAGAACCTAGGTGAAATGACCAAACCAGAGGCTAGAAATTTTTTTATATGATTCCTAGGCCAAGATATATTTTTGAGAATTTTTACAAATTTTATCACCCATGGAAGTAGCCCAAATATTTTAAATCAATTTCAGCAATTAAATTTATTCAGAAAAACATTTTAAACAGTAACGGGCCCCTTCCCCCTCTTCTCCATCCACCGGCCGGCCCAGCCCACTCACTCCCCGCGCCCCGTACTGACACCCGGGCCCCGCTTGTCAGCGAGACCCTCTCCCTTCATGCACGCGCCCGACCGCCCGACCCCACCTAACGGTTTCGCCCCGTTACCATGCCCACACCCGTGCCCCGCTGACCAGTGGCCCCCGCATGTCAGGATCATTGTCCACCTCGCGCCACTGCCCCCAAATCACCCTGGCCGATGATCTCGCCCTCGGATTTGCCTCGCCGTCCCCTTCCCCATTAAATTGGCGCCATTGAAGACCCCTGTCACGCCCCGATTTATCAAATCAGGACCTTTATTGAAATTCCATAGAAAATCAATAAAAACAAGACGTTCATCATGCGACCACGTACAGTACGAGCAATCATTCATGGTTCATAGACCGTATTAGTACAAAAGTGAATAAAGATGAAGAGATACTAATAAAACAAAGGGTCCTAGATGAACGCCTCCTTCCAGTCTCACCTTGACTGGGTCGCTACTCCAGACCTTCATCCTGCTCGTAGTAGACGGGCTCCAGTGGTGTAAGTCAATGGGGGTGAGTACAAACGTACTCAGCAAGCCACCAGATGCAAATATAATGCAGAGTAATAACAAGGGAGATAGTGGCTAATTTTGCGAAAAAGCATAATTGTAAAGCATTAAATGTGATCAATTTATTAGTACTGAAATGTAAACATGGGTATGCATCATCCTCTTCTAACTCGAGGATGACTCGACCAAAGGCTCAGCGAAGATGGTCGGGCTCGTGGAGCTGGAGGATCCGGCGGGAGGTGCGCTGCGGGAAATCCTCTTAGGCCTTACTGTGGGGATCTGAAGTGATTTCCGCTAGCGGGGCGGAAGGGGTGCGACTTCCTCGAGATCCTTCTGTAGCTCCTTTATCTGCTGGCGAAGCTGTGCGGTGTTGGCGATGTTCTAACGTAGGAGCTCATTCTGGCGTCTCAACTCCTCGGGCTCGGCAGCCAACCGGTGCCCCTGCTGGACACGGCATCGAAGATCTCCGTTCTCGGGGTTCAGATCCTCAGAAGAGTGATGGTAGAAGTCGATCGTGTCACGTTGTCCGTTGGCATCCTACAGTGCCTCATAGTGGAGCTCATCCATCGCCTCCAACAAGCGTACAATGTGTCCAACCGTGGAGTGGCGTTGGGAGAGCGTACTGACGTAGATGCTGTGGGGACTCCCTGGAGTGCGAAGGGGCACAAAATGATAGTCTGTGTCATAGAGTTCACTGTCGTAGATCATCCGGAGCTTCGTGAGGGACTGGAGGGCGGTGCGTTGGCTGGCAACCATGAAGGTGGGTCCTCCGCCTCGATAGGTGTGGGCTGTCTATGGAGAGGGTTGGATGATGATGGTGACCTCGCAATAGATTTCTTCCTCGTCGGGGAAGACTCCGTGAAACATCGGCTCGTGCTCGAATCCGAGGAAACCGACGAGCATGCGAAGCTCGCGGATTAATCCGGCCTCATCGCGAAGTGTCCCACTCATGGTATGGACCGACATCTACAAAAGAGAGAACTTTTGTGAAAACTCCAGAAGATGAGAAGGTAAGTAGTTTTGTAAGAAAATATGGCTAATATAAGTCCTAGGGTCAGGTCTGTTTGGCTTCCTACAGTCAAGTCTGCTCTGATACCATCTTGTCATGCCCCGATTTATCAAATCAGGACCTTTATTGAAATTCCATAGAAAATCAATAAAAACAAGACGTTCATCATGCGACCACGTACAGTACGAGCAATCATTCATGGTTCATAGACCGTATTAGTACAAAAGTGAATAAAGATGAAGAGAAACTAATAAAACAAAGGGTCCTAGATGAACGCCTCCTTCTAGTCTCTCCTTGACTAGTTCGCTACTCCAGACCTTAATCCTCCTCGTAGTAGACGGGCTCTTGTGGTGTAAGTCAACGAGGGTGAGTACAAACGTACTCAGCAAGCCACCTGATGCAAATATAATGCAGAGTAATAACAAGGGAGATAGTGGCTAATTTTGCAGAAAAGCATAATTGTAAAGCATTAAATGTGATCAATTTATTAGTACTAAAATGTAAACATGGGTATGCATCATCCTCTTCTAACTCGAGGGGTACAGTCAGCCCCACCTCGCATAACAGTCCTTACATGCCATGAATAACTCAACCATTCAAACAATTGTAAACTAACTGCGAGTAGTCACACAACCCGCCCTTGACTGTGGGCTCAGCTTTTCGAAAAGATTGAATACTCTGATCAGAGGTGTACCACTGTACCCACAAGGCACACACTCATCACTTACACCAAAGTGTAACGAGATGACCCATACCACGGGAACTCGTGCCAAAACCTTCCATATGGTCCGCCTCGACCCGACAGCACCCTCTTATGGGTTTCATATGGTGCCCCGATGCGTCGAGCCACACCATACCCCCCTTGAGCCACGTCGGTACAAGTCACCCGCAGGTTGCCCCTTGCCCCCTCCACTATGGTGCATCGAGTCGGATTGTTCCATACTTCCAGTTAGGACTTACCCATTAGACTTGTGGTTAGTACAGAAGTGCTTTGCAACAGATCCCGCAGACCGGTCCTTATAGTGCCCGGGTGCGACCAACCAATGCCCTAGCTTGCACCCGGAACCCACCATACTTATAACATAGCCAACTCCAACAGAGTCCAGAGACGAGAATAACGGGGAAATTACATATAGTAGAATCCATCTATCTACGACTCATTCTTTTATCCTATAGCAGTTGTGTCGGTACATTGGAGACTAGCTAATGTAATATTTGTAGAGTGACAAGGAGTGTAGGCTCAATAAGCATGGCTTGGGTTTGCACACAAGGACGGGGATCTAATAAATATAGTGTAGGGCTTGATATTTGACTAATGCAATATTATCCTATGAGTTATAGCGATAAATTATTAAATCATGGGTTCAATGATGGTCAAAATGGGGGTTGTGACTTGCCTTGATCAGCAAATGGTGATGGAGGAACCTCGGGGTAAAAATCCGGCTCCTCGACGTACTCGTAGTCTTCTTGATACAGAAAAATAAACATGACATTCAATAAACAGATAAAACATCACAAAATAATAAACATACAAGTGTTAGGGGTTTTAATATGTGAAATAAGGTTTTATTATTCTGAAGTTTGGTGAAAAACATTAAAGATTTAGATTTTAAGGCTTTTCCCAATTTATTTTGTGAATTTATAATTTTATCCCTAAGGGGTTTTTTATTCATTTAATTATTAAGATTATTTTGGGCAACAGTAACATCCTGTTTTTATGGCATTAATATGTATAGAATAAAATGCTGAATTTAATAAAATTTGAATGGTGAAATTTGGAGTTAAAATGATCAAGTTATGAATTTTCAAAGTTTAAAAATTTTTCAGGAATTTTATTTAAACAGAAATTGGGCTTTAGTCCACGGTGAGCCAGGCCCATGGTGGACTGGTTTACTATGCGCGTGGACCGATCGATCCAAAACCGTCGGATTTAGATCCAGTGGCCAGGCGTGAGGCGGGATCGGTTAAATGAAAACGGACGGTCATGATTAAAATGCATCGAACCGGTACGCGTGGACGCACGAGATTGAGCGGGCGGTTTAAGTTGCGATCGACGGCCGGGAGGCCTCGATACCGCTTTGACCAGATCGATGGCTGAGATTAAATCCCGTAGGGATTTAATCAGGGCACTACGATCGCGAACGTGAGGCCATGATTAAATCCGGCACGACACGCGCGTAAGGGGCACGTACCCCCCTTCGTCTCTGGCGACGACGGGCTCGGGTGCGGTGGCGACGACGACGGCGAGGGGGCTAGGCCCTAGGTCTCGCCGGAAATGGAACGAGGGGAAGACGACGGTCTCAACCATACCTTCAGTAGCGACGATGGGTGATGGACTGCGACCGGCGGCGAGGGGTAGATGGGGAGGACCTACCGGTGCTCGACGGCGACGGCGATCCAGCGGTTCTCTCGGCCAACGGAGGCGTGGCCAAGGACGTGTGGTCGACGATGGTCACGACGGTGGCAGTGGCGTGGATGGAGGGAGCCAGAGTTGACGGTGAGCGGCGGCCGGAGGTGGAGCAGGAGGAAAAGTCGAAAGCCGAGTGGGAGCGCTCTGGAGTGCTTCGGCTCAGGCTACGGCGTTGTGGGCAGAAGGCGGCGACCGGAGGGGGTTCTTATAGGGGGTTCACCGGTGTAAGGAGGGAAGGGAACCGAGGGTTCCCGTGAACTCTGGCGAGGGTTTCCAACCTTCGGCCAGGCTTCCTAAAGCGCGAAACCGCGTCGGCTAAGGATGGAAAGAGGCGCCGGTGCTCGGGGAAGGTGATCAGAGGTGGATCAAGGTGAATCAGGGTGGCCGGCGGGGAGAATGGAAGGTGGAGGTCGCCGGCATGGAAGGGGGGATCCCCTTCCATCGGAGACGAAGCCTCCGATAGGTGGCCCCCACCTATCGGCGGGCGAACGAAAAAGGAAGGGCCGACAGGCGGGCCCTGGTGACCAGAGAGACAGAGCCGGGCGCGTGTGGCTGATGAGTGGGGCCGAGGCGGGGTGCGGGCGGGAGAGAGAGGAGGGGAGCGGTGCCGACACCTGGGTCCCACTTGTCAGTGGCTCGAGACTGGACTGGGCAAGGCTTGGGGTAGATTGGAGGTTTGCGGCCCATTAGGATTTAAATTGTTTTCTGATTTAAAATAAATCTAGTAATTCATTTATTTGTTTATGGGTTGAAGCACTTTTGATAAAAATTTGTCAAAATTCCTAAAATTATATCTTGGTCTCTAGATTCCACCGTAAATTTTCCAAGTCCAAATTTAAAGTATTTCCTCCTGTTAGCTTTAATAAGGCTCTTTTTGGGATTTCCTTTAATAAATAATTTCAGAAATTCTTTGAATAATGTATTTCCTTTATTTTATTTATTTTTAAATCTTGGGGTGTTACAATCCTATCCCCCTTATAGAGAATCTCGTCCTCGAGATTCGGATCAATTCTCGATCAGTTCAGGATTGTGTGCCTTGAGTTCTTCCTCTTTTTCCCATGTAGCTTCCTCTACGGGATGATTGCTCCACTGAACTTTACAGAAGCGGATGACTCGGCTCCTGGTGGTCCTTTCTTTGACTTCCAAGATCTTGACGGGCTTTTCCACATAGGTCAGATCTTCTTGAACGTCCAACTGCTGAAGGTCTACTTGCTCTGTCGGGACTCGAATACATTTCTTTAGTTGGGACACATGAAACACATCATGTACCCCAGCCAAGGAGGGTGGTAGTTCCAGCTGATAAGCGACTTCGCCTTAGCGTCGAATAATAGGAAAAGGTCCAACATATCGAGGTGCCGACTTTCCTCTCATGTTAAACCATTGAGTACCACGGAGAGGGGTAACTCGAAGGTAGACGTGGTCTCCCTCTTCAAAGGCTAAGTCTCGATGACGATTTTCCGCATAGCTCTTCTATCGAGATTGGGCTGTCTTGAGTCGGTCTCTGATAATCTGTACCTTCTCTTCAGCTTCTCGAAGGATATCTGTTCCAAACACCTGGGATTCGCCAGTTTGATCCCAAAGTAGAGGCGCCCTGCACTTACGTCCATATAGGGCTTCGAACGGGGACATTTGAAGGCTGGCTTGATAACTGTTGTTGTATGAAAACTCGGCGTATGGTAAACTTTTGTCCCATGTTCATCCAAAATCCAAGACGCATGCCCGAAGCATATCCTCTAATATCTGATTCACCCTTTCAGTTTGTCCATCTGTCTGAGGGTGGTAAGCGGTGCTGAAGTTTAGTCTCGTTCTCATCTCCTCTTGAAGGTTTTTCCAGAATCGAGACGTAAACTGACTCCCTCTATCGGAGACTATCTTCTTGGGCACTCCATGGAGGCACACGATGTGGGCCATATATAACTCTGCTAGCTTAGGGCCACTGAAGGTCGTCTTGACGGCTATGAAGTGAGCTACTTTGGTTAGCCGGTCAATGATTACCCATATGGAATCATATCCAAGTTGGGTCTTTGGGAGTCCGGTGATGAAGTCCATACAGATCTCTTCCCATTTCCATTTAGGCACTTTAAGTGGCTGCAAGAGTCCTGCAGGTCTCTGATGTTCTGCTTTTACTCGTCGGCAGGTGTCACATTCCGCGACAAACTGAGCAATCTCTTTATTCATGCTAACCCACCAATAACGTTCTTTCAGGTCCTGGTACATCTTGGTACTCCTGGGATGGATGGAATACAGAGTATCATGGGCCTCCCTTAGAATAAGGGTCTTTATCTCTGGTTTATCTGGCACACAAATCCTGGTTCCAAACCATACGGTGCCATTCTCGTCCTCTGAAAATCCTGGGCCTTGCCCTGTCTCATGTTCTTCTTAATGGCGGCTATATCTGGGTCTTCTAACTGAGCTTCACGGATCTGCTCGAACAGGACTGGTCGGGTCTCAAGAGTGGCTAGATATGCTCTTGTGGTCCACTCGAGATTTAACTTTTCCATCTCCTTATATAGCAAAGGCGCGTGATCCTGAATCACGATGGCGGTGCAATATCCTTTACGGCTTAATGCATCAGCTACCACATTTGCCTTGCCAGGATGGTAATGAATACCTAAGTCGTAGTCTTTTATCAATTCTAACCATCGCATTTGCCTAAGGTTGAGATCCGGCTGCGTGAAGATATACTTCAAACTCTTGTGATCCGTAAAGACTTCACAGCGGTTTCCGACCAAACAATGCCTCCATATTTTTAGGGCATGCACAACAGCGGCTAGTTCCAAGTCGTGTGTCGGGTAGTTTAGCTCATGAGGTCTCAACTAACGTGAGGCGTATGAGACTACCTTTCCGTCTTGCATAAGAACACATCCCAATCCCTAGCGAGATGCATCGCAATAGACATGGAAATCCTTCCTGATATCCGGTAGGGTCAGTATGGGTGCTGACACCAACCGGGTCTTGAGAGTGCGAAAACTTTCCTCACATTCGGGAGTCCATTCAAACTTCTCTCCCTTCTGCAACAACTTAGTCATTGGTTTGGCTATCATGGAAAAGTTCTCGATGAATCGCCGATAATATCCAGCCAAACCAAGAAAACTTCGTATCTCTGATACGCTGGTGGGCGGTGGCCAATCCGTAACTGCTTCCATGGTGGCAGTGTCCACTGCAATACCTTGTGCAGAGATGATATGTCCAAGGAACTTTAATTCTGCCGTCCAAAATTTGCACTTACTGTACTTGGCGTATAACTGATGTTCCCTTAGTTTTCCTAAGGTCAAATGGATGTGAGTCTCGTGCTCCTCTTTGTCCTTGGAATAGATGAGAATGTCATCTATGAATACCACAATGAATTTGTCCAAATATTCCATGAATACCTCATTCATCATATTCATGAAGAAAGCCGGGGCGTTGGTAAATCCGAAAGACATAACGGTGCACTCATACAATCCATAACGAGAGGTAAAAGCCGTCTTGGGTATGTCCTCCTCTCGAATCCTCAGCTGATGATAGCCGAATCACAGGTCGATCTTGGAAAATACCGTAGCTCCTTTTAGCTAGTCAAATAGATCATCGATCCTGGGTAACGGATACTTGTTCTTGATGGTCACCTCATTTAAGGCTCGATAATCCATGCACATACGCTTGGCCTTGTCTTCTTTCTTCTCAACGAAGATGACTGGGGCTCCCCACGTCGATGTGCTAGGTCTGATGTAACCTTTCTTCTCAAGATCTTCAAGTTGTTGCTTCATCTCAGCTAACTCATTGGTGGCCATCCGGTAGGGTCGCTTGTAGATGAGAGTGCTTCCGGGTACTAGATCAATCCGGAACTCGATATCTCTCTTAGGTGGCATCCCGGGTAAATCCTCCGGAAATACGTCCGGGTACTCGCAGACCACTGGTATCTCCTCTAAAGTAATCTGGTGTAGCCGAGGTCTTCTGGACTTCTGACTTGGCATCTGGAACGTGACAACAATCCCTTCTGCACTGGTCACAGTTACTTGCCTTCGGGCACATCTTATCACACCTTGGTGTTTATTGAGTCAATCCATTCCAAGAATGAGATCCAAACCTTGGCATTATATTAGGATGGGGTTGGCCCAGAATATTGTGCCTTGGATATCTACCCATACCCTTGGACTATAGGAATGGGCTTGGGTTTGTTTGCCAGGGGTGGCTATTAATACTGGTCTTGCTAATTCACATACGTTCAGATTATTCTTCCCCACAAAAGTTGTTGATATGAAGGAGTGCGTAGCTCCAGTATCAAATAAAACCACTGCAGGGACCGAGTGTACTGTGAAATTACCCATGACGATCTCGGGTGCGGCCTGGGCTTCCTCGGCGGAGACGTGCTTGACAAGGGCGCGGACGGCAGGGTTGGTCGCGATTCCTTGTGCACGCTTGGGGTGGGGGCACTGGTGAGAATAATGTCGTGCTTGTCGCGCAGGACCTCTGCTTTCTTGGCAGGGGCGGGTGGAGCGGCCGGTGCAACGGGAGCGGGGCGAGGATGTCCTGCTTCGGTGTTGGCAGCGGGTGGTGCTGGACGGTACACTGGGCGCGGATGATATTGGGGCGCCGGTGGGGGATGTGCATAGCGGGGCCTCTACGCCATGCCTTGATTCTGGTGGAAGGCGATCATTCTTTTCTTTTTCAGGTCAACCTTGTTTTGTTCGGTCTCCTGAATAATAGCCTTGTTCACCAACTTCTAAAAGTTGGCGTAATCCCCGGAGACCAACTGAAGGGAAAGCTCATCCTTCAGCCCCCAGAGGAACTTAGATTGCCTGGCCGTATTAGTACGGACTTCTTCAGGCGCATACCGTGCTAACCGGTTAAACTCATGCAAATATTCCGTCACGGACCTACTTCCTTGCTGCAGGTCCCGAAACTCTCATTGCTTCTGGGCGATAACGCCATCTGGGACGTGGGTTGTGCGGAAGGTGGCGAAGAACTCAGCCCAAGTGTGGACATGTCCCTCGGGCCGAGTCTCGCGCAAGTTGTCCCACCATTCTGCAGTAGGACCCTGGAGTTGGTGGGCAGCAAAGGCTACCCTCTCTTGCTCGGTACAAGTCAGGAGTCCAACTTTTTCCCAATCGTCCTCAACCAATCACCAGCCTCTATGGGGTTGGTGGTGCTTGAGAACATGGGAGGTCGAACTTGGAGAAATTCCGAGAGCTGGGAGGCGGGCGCTGGAGCAGGGGTGGCGGAGCGAGGTATCTCAGGCTGCTACTGGTGGAGGCGGAAGAACTGAGCCTGCTGCTCTTGCATCTGCTGCTGCTGCTGTTGCATTTGATTCAGTAGTGTGGCTACCAGCTAATTCTGCTTGGCCATCATCTCGGCCAACGTGGGGTGGTTGGCGACTGGGGCTTGCCTCTGCCCAGTTGCTCCCCATTGGGGTAAATTACCGTTGTCTCCTCCATTCTGGGGAGGATCGGAGCCTTGAGTATTAGTCATCCAGAAGTTTCCCAAAACAGACAACACTCTTTTAGGGGAAATGATACTAAGTTTTATTTCAAAATGTGTCTTTCTTGCGATTATATTTATGTCTTTTATTTAATCTTCACCCATGTCTTATATTTGACATGGATGGTAATACAATCCAAAACATTAAAAAGAAAGAAATTAATCATAAAGTCTACATCTAGGGTAGCTCGGGGGACGACTCGACCAAGGGCTCAGTGGAGATGGTCGGGCTCGTGGAGCTGGAGGGTCCGGCGGGAGGTGCGCTGCGGGAAATCCTCTTAGGCCTTACTGTGGGGATCCGAAGTGATTTCCGCTTGCGGGGCGGAAGGGGTGCGACTTCCTCGAGATCCTTGTGTAGCTCCTTTATCTGCTGGCGAAGCTGTGCGGTGTTGGTGATGTTCTAACGTAGGAGTTCATTCTGGCATCTCAACTCCTCGGCCTCGGCAGCCAACCGGTGCCCCTGCTGGACACGGCGTCGAAGATCTCTGTTCTCGCGGTTTAGATCCTTAGAGGAGTGATGGTAGAAGTCGATCGTGTCACGCTGTCTGTTGGCATCCTACAGTGCCTCATAGTGGAGTTCATCCATCGCCTCCAACAAGCGTACAGTGTGTCCAACCGCGGAGTGGCGTTGGGAGAGCGTACTGACGTAGACGCTGTGGGGAATCCCTGGAGTGCGAAGGGGCACAAAACGATAGTCCATGTCGTAGAGTTCATTGTCGTAGATCATCCGGAGCTCCGTGAGGGCCTGGAGGGCGGTGCGCTGGCTGGCAACCATGAAGGTGGGTCCTCCGCCTCGGTAGGTGTGGGCTGTCTGTGTAGAGGGCTGGATGACGATGGTGACCTCGCAATAGCTTTCTTCCTCGTCGGGGAAGACTCCGTGAAACATCGGCTCATGCTCGAATCCGAGGAAACCGACGAGCATGCGAAGCTCACGGATGAATCTAGCCTCGTCGCGAAGTGTCCCGCTCATGGTATGGACCGGCATCTACAAAAGAGAGAACTTTTGTGAAAACTCCAGAAGATGAGAGGGTAAGTAGTTTTGTAAGAAAATATGGCTAATATAAGTCCTAGGGTCAGGTCTGTTTGGCTTCCTACAGTCAAGTCTGCTTTGATACCATCTTGTCACGCCCCGATTTATCAAATCAGGACCTTTATTGAAATTCCATAGAAAATCAATAAAAACAAGACGTTCATAATGTGACCACGTACAATATGAGCAATCATTCATGGTTCGTAGACCGTATTAGTACAAAAGTGAATAAAGATGAAGAGAAACTAATAAAACAAAGAGTCCTAGATGAACGCCTCCTTCTAGTCTCGCCTTGACTGGGTCGCTACTCCAGACCTTCATCCTCCTCGTAGTAGACAGGCTCTAGTGGTGTAAGTCAATGGGGGTGAGTACAAACGTACTCAGCAAGCCACCGGATGCAAATATAATGCAGAGTAATAACAAGGGAGAAAGTGGCTAATTTTGCGGAAAAGCATAATTGTAAAGCATTAAATGTGATCAATTTATTATTACTGAAATGTAAACATGGGTATGCATCATCCTCTTCTAACTCTAGGGGTACAGTCAGCCCCACCTCGCTCAACAGTCCTTACATGCCATGAATAACTCAACCATTCAAACAATTGTAATCTAACTGCGAGTAGTCACAAAACCCACCCTTGACCGTGGGCTCGACTTTTCGAAAATATTGAATACTCTGATCAAAGGTGTACCACTGTACCCACAAGGCACGCACTCATCACTTACACCAAAGTGTAACGAGATGACCCATACCACGGGAACTCGTGCCAAAACCTTCCATCTATCTACGACTCATTCTTTTCTCCTATAGCAGTTGTGTCGATACATTGGACACTAGCTAATATAATTTTTGTAGAGTGACTAGGACTGTAGGCTCAATAAGCATGGCTTGGGTTTGCACACAAGGATGGGGATCTAATAAATATAGTGTAGGGCTTGATATTTGACTAATGCAATATTATCCTATGAGTTATAGCGATAAATTATTAAATCATGGGCTCAATGATGGTCAAAATGGGGGTTGTGACTTGCCTTGATCAGCAAATGGTGATGGAGGAACCTCAGGGTAAAACTCCGGCTCCTCGTCGTACTCGTAGTCTTCTTGATACAGAAAAATACACACGGCATTCAATAAACAGATAAAACATCACAAAATAATAAACATACAAGTGTTAGGGGTTTAATATGTGAAATAAGGTTTTATTATTCTTAAGTTTGGTGAAAAACATTAAAGATTTAGATTTTAAGGCTTTTCCCAATTTATTTTGTGAATTTATAATTTTATCCCTAAGGGGTTTTTTATTCATTTAATTAATAAGATTATTTTGGGCAACAATAACATATTGTTTTTATGGCATTAATATGTAGATAATAAAATGCTGAATTTAATAAAATTTGAATAGTGAAATTTGGAGTTAAAATGAGCAAGTTATGAATTTTCAAAGGTTAAACATTTTTTTGGAATTTTATTTAAACAGAAATTGGGCTTTAGTCCACGGTGAGCCAGGCCCACGGTGGACTGGTTTACTATGCGCGTGGACCGATCGATCCAGAACCGTCGGATCTGGATTCAGCGGCCAGGCGCGAGGCAGGATCGGTTAAATGAAAACAGACGGTCACGATTAAAACACATCGAACCAGTACGCGTGGACGCACGAGATCGAGCGGGTGTAGGACCGAAAGTAGCGACCAGAGGGGGGGTGAATGGGCGCCTTAAAAATTCTTTCGAATCAATGGCCTGTTCCCAATACCCAACGCACCTCAAAAGACTAAGCAGCAGAAAATAAACAGAAGGCCTAAGTCTAAAGGTATCTAACCTAGAAGCAACTGTTGTCAAACAGAGTACTATCAAAGAAGTGCAACTAGGTAGATAAACAAAAGTAAGTCAGGCCTAAAACTTCCCAATGAAATGATCTAAGTACATGTGAGGTGGAATGAGAAGTTACTGTCCAAGTTTGTCTCCTGTTCGGAACTTGGCGAAGCCTGCTTCGCCCGTCGAGGTCTGCTTCGGAGATGGTGACGAAGACTGCTTCACTGGTCGAAGCCTGCTTCGGAGGATGGTGACGAAGCCTGCTCCGGAGGTCAGTTGCGAAGCATGTCGAAGATGCCGAAGGTGTTTTGGTCTAGCCTAGTTCGAAGTGGTAAGAAGCGAAGTATACTTCGAAGCGAAGTATGACAGAGCCGGAGCCTGGTTCGAAGTATGTGCTTCAAAGACAAGGCTTCGAACACAGCTTCGAACCGAGTGCTTCGAAACAAAACCTTCGAACAGAAAACTTCGAATGCGACTCACAAACGGACTACCTTCGAACAAGGAAGCGAACCCTGTCACACGACAGAGACACCAAATTCGAAGCCTATATTCTACCTTCGGAAGGAGCAAGCTTCGAAGAGAGTAGCGAAGACTAACACACCACAAAGAAACCAAAAGCGAAGCCTAGCAGAAAGACAAGCTTCGAAGCCAACTTCGAAACCTAATGAAATGTGCACTTCGAACAGATAGGGGCGGAGTACCTTCGCAACATCGTTCGAAGTATGCGATGCTGTCCGTTCGAAGTATGTGCACCAGGTACCCGGATTGGGCCGGCCTGATTCCGCAGCTCTCTCAGCCCGGCAATCACTCACCGCCCGTGTACCTGAGTCAACCCTAGTCATCAGCCCAGTGGGTCTTCTACTACTTCTGGCCCATGCACCCGGATTGGGCCAGCCCGACTTCGCAGCCTCCTCTGCCCGACAGTCGCTCGCTGCCCGTGTACCTGAGTCACACGCGGCCCATGAAACAGCAGATCTCTTCTTCTTTTGTCCTCTTTGACTATCGTTGAAAATGACTCATCACTTCTGGAGCCATGAGGCCCACGCTATTCAGCATGGCTCCTCAATCTCCCCCTTGATGAGTGCATTGTCAACACTCCTCTTCTTTAGCTCTTCAGCACCTGCGAACAAATGTGGAAACACGAAAACAAAACACGAGAACACAAAGAAGAAGAAAAAATAAGGTAAAAGTTTAACCCTAATGACCAAAAGCCAAACAGAAGCAAGAATCGGTCATTATGGCTAACCAAAATGTAAAAGCTCAAAATGAGTGTGATTTCAGAACAACAAGGATATCAACAGAGTAAGAACTCCCCCTTAAACTCTGATCCCAAATTTTCTCCCCCTTGTTGACAAGTGAACTCATCAAGCACTCAATAGAGACACAGACTCCCCCTGAAATGCAACTCCCCCTCAAAATATGCAGTGATTTCAACTGGAGTGCAGAAGGAGTGTAGAAAGCATGCTTCTCAAATATGATTGACTGCAATTACAGTATCTAACAAGTATAGCAAAAGAGATACTGTCTAAGACACATGGCATGATCAGTGCAACAGATGATATCGAAAGAAAGTCATTAGCACGCAGTTTTTTTGTTTTGGCAAAGAAAAGCATCACCACATTTTCCAGTAAACAAGCAAGGTAAAACATGAGATGCAGAGGCTAACTAATATCCACCAAGATAAGCATTGTCCAAACCAAAATGCTTCAGCAAACTTGTTATCTTTTAAATGTTCAGGCTTTTTCAATTTTCCTTTTTCATTTATGCCAATGGTTATTTGCATGTCAATCCTTATGCTAACCGACCAAGTCAAGCCTAGGCCAGAACTGGACCATCAGAAGCTTAAGACGTTGGTCTTGGCATACACTACACTGTCCTAGTTCATACCAAAGTGCTATGGTAAGCAGTCCAGAACAATGCAATGCGACAAAGCAAACCCACTTGGATCTTTTCAACTTAAGCATAAAAAGGCATGGAATTTTCATTTATTTCTGACTGTTATAGCTCATTGTCCATGTTAAATCATAAAGATGTCCAAGTTGCATATCTGCATCTATGTGATGAACTAGCTACAAGGCATGTAACAGATAACAAAAGCACTCAGCCTACACATGCTAGTTACCGGAAGCAATGGTGATCATTTTTCAAGTTTAAAGCATAAAAGCCATGCATATGACAGATATCAGACATATCAAGTGAACTGAACCAAAGCATGATCATTGACAAGTAATCAAAAGCATGTACCAGCTAGAATAAGTAAAGCAGTTCAATCATATAACAGAAGCATCTCTAAAGTGTGATATGTGAATATGCAAGGTATGAACACACACAAAAATACTCAAGAAAAGAGTAAAGAAGAAAGAAAACTGACGCAAGATATCCTAAAAAGGATATACAACACCCAAATCCCCTCGTAAACGCTCAAATGTAGACTGATCTAGGGGTTTGGTGAAAATATCAGCCAACTGATGATGGGTATCAACATGAACAAGGTCAATGACACCTTTCTCATATTGATCCCGCAAGAAGTGAAAGCGCACATCAATATGTTTGGTTTTGGAATGGAGACATGGGTTTTTCCCTACACTAATTGCACTGGTGCTGTCGCAAAACAAAGGAACTCTGGTAGGAAAGAACAACCCAAAATCTCGAAGAGTGGAAATCATCCAAACCAACTGTGAGCAGCAGCTAGCAGCAGCTACGTACTCAGCCTCTGTGGTCGAAAGAGCAACTCCAGATTGCTTTCGAGAAGACCAAGAGACAAGAGAGGAACCAAGAAACTGGCAAGTACCGGAAGTCGACTTGCGATCCAACCAGCACCCACCAAAGTCGGCATCCGAAAAGCCAGATAAATCAAGAGATGATGATGCTGAATAGTAAAGACCGAGATCGGGCGCATAAGTGAGATACCTGAAAATGCGCTTGACAGCCTGCCGGTGAGACGCGCGTGGTGAAGACTGAAAACGCGCGCAAAGTCCCACGGCGAACTGTATGTCCGGTCTTGTTGCCGTTAAGTACAATAGTGAACCGATCATCCCTCGAAATTCCATTTCATTGACCTTGACGCCACTCTCGTCCTTGTCCAGACCCCCAGAAGTGCCCATCGGGGTCATCTGCGGCTTCAACTCACCACCAAAGTCAAATTTCTTAAGCATGTCACGAGTGTACTTACCTTGGTGGATGAACGTGCCGTCCTTGGTCTGCTTGATCTGGAGCCCTAAGAAATACTTGAGCTCACCCATGAGGCTCATCTCAAACTCACTGTGCATCTGCTCAGAAAAGTTGTACACAAGATCATTAGTAGTACCGCCAAAAATAATATCGTCCACGTAAATCTGAGCAACTAAGAAGTCTAAAGCAACTCTGAGCAAAAAGAGAGTTTTGTCCACAGAACCCATCACAAAGCCCTTCCCCAACAAAAACTGCTTCAACCGGTCATACCAAGCCCTGGGGGCTTGTTTTAACCCGTATAAAGCTTTTTGCAATTTAAAAACATGTCGAGGAAACTTAGGGTTCTCAAAACCGGGGGGTTGCCTAACATAAACTTCCTCTTCTATGTACCCGTTCAGAAAAGCACTCTTAACATCCATTTGAAAAAGCTTAAAACCCTTTGAAACGGAAAAAGCTAGAAGAATACGAATGGACTCAAGACGGGCAACAAGAGCGAAGGTTTTTTCAAAATCAATACCTTCCTTCTGGCAATAACCCTGGGCAACTAGTCGAGCCTTGTTGCGCACCACAACCCCATCTTCACCTTGTTTGTTCTTGAACACCCATTTGGTGCCTATGGGGTTGCATCCTGGTGGCGGCTCAACTAGTGTCCAAACCCGATTGCGGACAAAATTCTCAAGCTCTTCATGCATAGCGTTAATCCAATTAGAGTCAGAAAGAGCATGAGAAACATCTCTGGGCTCAAAAGATGCAACAAACGCAGATTCAGCAAACACAGCGAGAGAGGCAGAAGAACGCAAAGTCCTCTCAGTCAAATCACCAATGATGAGCTCTGAGGGGTGATCACGCTGAACTGCTCGGGTTCCCTGGTGATCCGAAGTCACCTCACCGGAGTCAGCAGCTGGCACCTCTGGACTCGACTGAGGGGGCTCGATCGTAGTGGAAGAAGTGATCAGTGGTCCGCCCTCATCATCTGTCGAAGTCTCAGAAGGTGTGGGCTCTGCGGGGGATGCAGAAGGCCCACCCTCATCAGCAGCTGGAGTATCCTCATCTTCCTCGAAGATGGACTCTCCGAGCTCATCATCACCAGAAAGCTCAAAAGAAGGAGTCAAAGAAGGCAAGGACTCATCAAATGAAACTTCACAAGTCTCGACAAGCAACTGGGATTCGAGGTTCCAAACACGGAAGCCTCGAGAATGCAATGCATAACCAAGAAAAACACCATCCCAGCAATGAGACTCAAACTTGTCCAAATGCCCTCCCTTCTTGAGCACAAAGCACTTGCAGCCAAACGCTCGCAAGTGGCTCACCTTGGGCTGTCTGCCAAACCGCAATTCATATGATGTCTTACCAAGGTAAGCTCTAAGAAAAATGCGGTTGGCCAGATAGCAAGCCGTGTTCATGGCTTCAGCCCAAAAACGCCTAGGAGTCTTGTGCTCGTCGAGCATCGTCCTAGCCATCTCGACTAGCGTGCGGTTCTTTCGTTCCACAACGCCGTTCTGTGGGGGAGTGTAAGGAGAAGAAAACTGATGGTCCAGACCCTGATCACTACAGAAGCTGACGAACTGAGAGTTCTTGAACTCAGAGCCATTGTCGGAGCGAATTGCTCGCATCCGACCATTGTTCTCATTCTTCAGCTTCAAAATCAGGTCGTGGACAAAATGAAAAGTTTCATCCTTAAACTCCAAAAAGAAAACCCACGAGAATTGAGAAAAGTCGTCAACAATTACAAGTGCATACCACTTCCCACCGACTGAGCGTACCCGAGCTAGACCTACAGTGTCCAAATGTAAAAGCTCGCCCGGATACGAAGTCATCACCTGAGTCACAGGTGAGTGAGAAGCGGCAACCATTTTCCCATGACGACAGGGATGACAAACTAGATCCTTCTCCATCTTAAGCTTGGGCAATCCTCGGATGAGGTCCATAGAGCTTAACCTGACTAGCAGATCAAAACTCAAGTGACCTAACCTCCTATGCCACTTCCAGAGCTCAGAAGAAGATCCAGCAATCAAACAGCGAGAAGGGCCAAAAGAACTAGAGAAGTCAATTCGAAAAACTTTACCGAAGGGTAAAATCTGACAAACCAAAGACCCTCTAGAATCAACCACAGAAGAATTGCCCTTCTTAAAACGCACTTCCAAACCATCCTCAAGAATTACCACTTCGCTTTTTCTCCATCTCGGCGAAGAAGGCCTTGTCGCGCTTCTTGTTCTCTCGCCGGTAGTCCTTCAGGGCCTTCTTGAAGAAACGAGTCTTCGGCTTGCCCTTGTTGAAGGATGGGCTCTCGTGCTTGCCCGAGTCATGGAAGCTGCCACCGGTGCCCTTCTTGTATCCATTGCGCTTGGGGCAGTCGGCGATGAAGTGTCCTGGATCACCACATTCAAAGCATCCGGATTTTGTGCCGTGTCTTTTGAACATGCTCTTATCATAGACACGACGCACCCGGTTGTTAAAAAGACACAAATCATCATCTCCCAACAACTCAAGCTGGTCCTCAGTGATAGACATCAAGGAGAACCCAGCACAGCTCACAACAGAGGGATCAACAGAAGGTGTAGCAAGGGCCAGGGATTTTGATCCAGAACCAGTGAGATTTGATCTCAGCTGGATATCTACCTCAGTGGCCTTCAGCTTGCTAAACAACTCAGAAATGGTCAAGGTATCGTAAGAAGTGCTCTCAACGATAGAGGATACCTTGATCTCCCAGATCTTTGGGTCCAAGGTATGGAGAACCTTGAGCGCCTGCTCATGATCTGAGACTAATTGAGCACCCTCAGCCTTGTTGTCCCGAAGCTTGTTTATGATCGACTGAAAACGACCAAACAAAGCCTCAACAGATTCACCCTGCTTCTGTGTGAAATTCTCATATTCACGCCGGTAGGTCTGATAGAGCCGAGCCTTGACCTGTGCTGTTCCCTCATGGTGTGCCTTGAGGGTAGCCCAGATCTCTCTCGCAGTGGAGAGATGACTCACATGCTCAAACTTAGTGGGACCTAAGCCAGAAAACAGAATGTTCACAGCCTTACTGTTGCTCAGATGCTGAGCAATGATACCAGCAGTACCTTGCTCAGTAACTGGCAAAATGAAAAACGTGGTGTGAACACAAATGTCCCATATGTCCGAACCCTGACTCATGAGATAGGCTCGCATGCGAGTCTTCCAATAATTATAGCCATAGGCTTCCAAGGACGGGACCTTGCCAGGAGACGTCATAGTCACTACTGGGGTTTAGAATCAGTTAAGGTATGGACCTAACCTCGCTCTGATACCACTTGTAGGACCGAAAGTAGCGACCAGAGGGGGGTGAATGGGCGCCTTAAAAATTCTTTCGAATCAATGGCCTGTTCCCAATACCCAACGCACCTCAAAAGACTAAGCAGCAGAAAATAAACAGAAGGCCTAAGTCTAAAGGTATCTAACCTAGAAGCAACTGTTGTCAAACAGAGTACTATCAAAGAAGTGCAACTAGGTAGATAAACAAAAGTAAGTCAGGCCTAAAACTTCCCAATGAAATGATCTAAGTACATGTGAGGTGGAATGAGAAGTTACTGTCCAAGTTTGTCTCCTGTTCGGAACTTGGCGAAGCCTGCTTCGCCCGTCGAGGTCTGCTTCGGAGATGGTGACGAAGACTGCTTTGCTGGTCGAAGCCTGCTTCGAAGGATGGTGATGAAGCCTGCTCCGAAGGTCAGTTGCGAAGCATGTCGAAGATGCCGAAGGTGTTTTGGTCTAGCCTAGTTCGAAGTGGTAAGAAGCGAAGTATACTTCGAAGCGAAGTATGACAGAGCCGGAGCCTGGTTCGAAGTATGTGCTTCGAAGACAAGGCTTCGAACACAGCTTCGAACCGAGTGCTTCGAAACAAAACCTTCGAACAGAAAACTTCGAATGCGACTCACAAACGGACTACCTTCGAACAAGGAAGCGAAGCCTGTCACACGACAGAGACACCAAATTCGAAGCCTATATTCTACCTTCGGAAGGAGCAAGCTTCGAAGAGAGTAGCGAAGACTGACACGCCACAAAGAAACCAAAAGCGAAGCCTAGCAGAAAGACAAGCTTCGAAGCCAACTTCGAAACCTAACGAAATGTGCACTTCGAACAGATAGGGGCGGAGTACCTTCGCAACGTCGTTCGAAGTATGCGATGCTGTCCGTTCAGAAAATACTTCGAAGCTAGCAACTCAGACACAAAAACCGAAGTTCGAAGTTTGAACGAAGCCTTTGAAGATCTTAGATCGAAGCCTGCCTCACGGAGCTGAGGGGCTTCGAACAGAGAAAGGCTTCGCCAGAAACACAGCCAGAAAAGGTGATAGAGCCTGTCAGCTTCGATCAAAAAGTTGTGTAGTAGAAGGTAAAAAGCTGCACAGAACACTGTAGCTACAGTAAAGCAGTACTACTTGCAACAGCAAGAACTAGTACTACTATCGTGAAGAACACACCCAGCCGAAGCTTCCAAAGCCTCAAAAATCATGGGAAAACTTGCTATGCTAATGAAATGTAGCCATTAAAAACTTTGCAGATGCTGCACACAACGAAATAGGGCCTTTACTGCAACATTAAATGCAAGGCATTAAACACAAAAGCAAAAACTTCCTGGCGGCGCAAGCAAGGAACAAGAAAAGAGAGAGGCAAGGCAAGAGACAAAAAGTGACCCAATAGAGTGGATTTGATTTCAGCCAAAAGGGTAGTCCAAACCCTAGGGATTGGGGTCCTATTTATAGGCTCCCAACACTAGGAATATTCTACCAGCCCCTTAGGGTTTTTACAGACTCAAAAATAAAGGAAAAGACTCTACTGCCCTTAGGAATTTTTACAGACACGACTGACTGACTGTGGGCCTAGAGTTACAGATGACTTATCCGGAAGCTAAGTTTTCGTAGCGACTATGGCTTCTCTTCTGGACAGTCGGATACAAGATCAACGGTTGTCAGTTTTGCGCCGAAACTGACAAAGCCTCCACTGGCTTTGCACCAGGTACCCGGATTGGGCTGGCCCGATTCCGCAGCTCTCTCAGCCCGGCAATCACTCACCGCCCGTGTACCTGAGTCAACCCTGGTCATCAGCCCAGTGGGTCTTCTACTGCTTCTGGCCCATGCACCCGGATTGGGCCAGCCCGACTTCACAGCCTCCTCTGCCCGACAGTCGCTCACTGCCCGTGTACCTGAGTCACACGCGGCCCATGAAACAGCAGATCTCTTCTTCTTTTGTCCTCTTTGACTATCGTTGACAATGACTCATCATTTCTGGAGCCATGAGGCCCACGCTATTCAGCATGGCTCCTCAGCGGGCGGTTTAAGTATCGATCAACGGCCGAGAGGCCTCGATACCGCTTTGACCAGATCGATGGCTGAGGATTTAATCAGGGCGCTACGATCGCGAACGCGCGTAAGGGGCACGTACCCCCCTTCGTCTCTGGCGACAGCGGGCTTGGGTGCAGTGGCGACGGCGAGGGGGCTAGGCCCTAGGTCTCTCCGAAAATGGAACGACGGGAAGACGGCGGTCTCGACCATACCTTCGGCAGCGACGATGGGCGACGGACGGCGAACGGCGGCGAGGGGTAGACGGGGAGGACCTTCGGGTGCTCAACGGCGACAGCGATCCAGCGGTTCTCTCGGCCAACAGAGGCATGGCCGAGGACGGGCGGTCGACGATGGTCACGACGGTGTCAGTGGCGTGGACGGAGGGGGCCGGAGTGGATGGTGAGCGGCGGCCGGAGGTGGAGCATGAGGAAAAGCCGAAAGCTGAGTGGGAGAGTTGTGGAGTGCTTCTGCTCAGGCTACGATGTTGTGGGCAGAAGGCGGTGACCGGAGGGGGTTCTTATAGGGGGTTTGCCGGTGTAAGGAGGGAAGGGAACCGAGGGTTCCCGTGAACTCCGGCGAGGGTTTCCAACATTCGGCCAGGCTTCCTAAAGCGCGAAACCACATCGGCTAAGGATGGAAGGAGGCGCCGATGCTCGGGGAAGGTGATCCAAAGTGGATCAAGGCGAATCGGGGCGGCCGGCGAGGAGAATGTAAGGTGGGGGTCGCTGGCATGGAAGGGGGATCCCCTTCCATCGGGGATGAAGCCTCCGACAGGTGGCCCCCACCTGTCGGTGGGCGAACGAAAAAGGAAGGGCCGACAGGCGGGCCCTAGTGACCAAAGAGACAAAGGCGGGCGCGTGTGGCTGACGAGTGGGGCCGAGGCGGTGTGCGAGCGGGAGAGAGAGGAGGGGAGCGGCGCCGACACCTGGGTCCCACTTGTCAGTGGCTCGAGACTGGACTGGGTCGGGCTTGGGGTAGATTGGAGGTTTGTGGCCCATTAGGATTTAAATTGTTTTCTTATTTAAAATAAATCTAGTAAATCATTAATTTGTTTATGGGTTGAAGCACTATTGATAAAAATTTGTAAAAATTCCTAAAATTTTATCTTGGTCTCTAGATTCCACCATAAATTTTCCAAGTCCAAATTTAAAGTATTTCCTCCTGTTTAGCTTTAATAAGGCTCTTTTTGGGATTTCCTTTAATAAATAATTTCAGAAATTCTTTGAATAATGTATCTCCTTTATTTTATTTATTTTTAAATCTTGGGGTGTTACAACCCCCCTCCACTTTCCATGTATACACCGCCCGTTTTCCCCACCGGCGTCCCTATTTAAGCCCCTGGTGCGTCCGCGTTAGACCCCCATGCTCACACGCTGCGAGAACGAACAGAATGCCCATGCTCCGATTTTTAACACCCCTCTGTCGCCGGAGACCTCCTCTACCCTCGCCGACCGCACCCGTGTGATCACCGACGTCACCCCGGCCTCGTCCACCCCTCCGTCACCACTGAACCCCGTCGGAGCACCATCACCGACGAGGACCCGAGCTCCTTCGCCGCCCCCGCTCATCGCCGTCCACGCTCCGACGACCTCTCGCCTCGCCTAAGGTACCCTCATGATCCCCGTAGTCCCCTCCATCCATTTTAGCCCTTAGATCCACTCGCCGTGGCCCCTGGCCCGCTCACCGTTGTCGGAGAAGACGACCGGCGTGGGTAAAATACCTGTGCCGTGTCGGATTCATCCCCGACCACGCGATCGTGATCCGACAGCCGAGATTAAATCGATCCCTTGGTACGGTGCGATCTCGTGCGTACGTTAGTTTTTAAAACCTAGGATGAATCTAGGCCATCCATCGCATACCGTTTCAACGTTTTAATCTCAGCCGTCCACGTTAACTTAACACTCCCGCCTCACCCGCAGCCGCCCGATCGCGATCCAACGGTGGATCTTGATCCGGCGCACGCGCACAGTGCGCGGGTTCACGGTGAATCCGGTTCACCATGGACCAACGCCTGTATTTAGATTTAAATTAATTTCCAAAAATAGTTTTAAACTTATAAAATTCATATCTGGCGCATTTCAACTCCAAAAATTACCATTTCAATTTCAGAAAATTTATAATTTTATTCTCTACATGTTAATGCAATAAAAACAGTAGGTTTATATTGAGTATTTTTTGTTTAATAATATATTCAAATGCACTTTAGGGTAACTTATAAATTGGTTCATTTCCATGCTAGAAAAATTTATCTTTTATTCTTTTCATGTTAGTGTAATGAAACCACTAGGTTTACACTGAACCTCTTATTTTAAATTAGATAGAAAATTTAAAATACATTGGTTTACATTATTATCTCTTTTAGAAAGGCCACTATTTCATTAAAAATTGATTTTAAAATGTTCTTAAGATAAACTTCAGAAAGTTGATCACTTTATTTTTCCTTGGTTCAAACCAATCAAAACTTATATACCTGTTGTGTGGTTTTTGGATTGTTTAATAGAATGTTACGTTTAATATATATCGAGAGGACTATGACGCCACCGAGAAGCCAGAATATTACCCGGAGGTTCCCTCGTTGCCTTTCGCTGAACAAGGCAAGTCACCAAACCAATCTTTTGAGCATATTGAACCCATGTTTTACGAACTATCGCTAAAACACATAGGATATACATGCATTAGTCGAATGAAACCCTTACAATACATTTATTAGGATCCCCCGACCTTGATGTGCAACCCAAGCCATGCTATCTAGCCTAAACTCCTTGTCACCATATGATTAGTACTATTAGCTAGTGTCCAATGTATCGACACGATTGCTATAGGATTAAAAATGAGTCGTAGCAACTTTGTTCTACTATATGATCCCCGTTATTCTTATCTTTGGAATGCTGTTGGTGATAGAGTTATGGTTGAGAGTGTATGCATGGTGGGTTCTGGCTACAAGCTAGGGCATTGGTCTGTAGTACCCGGGGCACTATAAGGACCTGTCTGCGGGATCCATTGCAATACACTTCTGTACTAACCACAAGTCTAATGGGTAAGTCCTAACTAAGGTATGGAGTGTTCCAATCTGAGGCCACCACTTGGAGATGGGTCAAGCAGCACCTGCGGGTGGCTTGTACCGATGTGGCGCAAAAGGGGGTGCGACGTTAGCCAGGATGCGGTCTGGCGCGCCGGTGAAACCTAGAGCGGGTGGTTATCGCTTCGAGCATTTCATGCTGAGGTTTTGGCACGAGTTCCCGTGGTATGGGTCATCTCGTTACACTTTGGTGTATGGGATGAGTTCGTGCCTTGTGGGTACAGTAGTACACCTCTGATCAGAGTCATAAATCTTTTCGAAAAGCCGAGCCCACGGTCAAGGGCGGGTTGCGTGACATCCCATAGTTAGCTTACTTTTAAATGAACGTGCATGATGATTTGACATGTAAGGACTGTTGAGCGAGGGTGGGCTGACTGTACCCCTTGAGTTAGAAGATGATGCATATACATGTTTATGTTTCTGTATTAATAACTGGATCACATTAACTGCTTTACAAATATGCTTTTCCGCAAAATTAGCCATTATCCTTCCTTTGTTATTATCTTGCATTACTATTTCATTTTCGGTGGCTTGTTGAGTACTTTTTGTACTCATACCCATTGGACACACCATTCAGAGGATGCCTACTACGAGGATGGTCTGGAGTAGCGACCCAGTCAAGAAGAAGATCCTGAAGAGGGCGTTCGTCATGCTTTTTATTATTTAATTTAATTTTACTCTTTTGTAATAATGTGGTCTGCGCACCACGAATGTTTGCCGTATGTACGTTTTTGCATGATGAACCTCTTGTATTATTGCTTTTCTTGGGAAATTCAATAATGTTCTGATTTGATAAATCAGGGCGTCACATACCTTCACCCGGAGCCATGCTCCGCACTCTCTGCCTTCGTTTGGTGCACCTCGACCCGAGGTCCGACCTTGACCCCTTCGTAGCCTTCGTGACCGAGATCCCCGCTCTCCTGGCATCAAGCCTCCCGCTTGAACCAGGTTCACTTGCTACGAACCATCCGTCACCTCTGAAGTTACGCACAATAGACAAATAGACAAGTGTATCCAATACCCCGGAGATCTCTCCGGGTAAACAACCTTCGGCACACACTTCGATGTACCACGCAAAATACCGAGACCTTCAGTACGACCCAGTCATCGTGTACTGTTGGACCCCTCCAACAGGCACACTCCGCTGCAACAGCTGCAACAAACAGACCAACTGAACCCTTCGGTGAAACAATCTCCGAACCTCTTCGGATGGACCCCTTCGAATCATAGGATAATATCTGTCAATCACTCATCACAGACTCTGAAACCAACCCTTGGTTTCTCAATATTGTTAGTAGTGTCATGTGCATGTCATTAGAGAAGACAATAATATGCATGCAAGTGCCAAGCATGCAGAAACTCCAAGTGAGGTGGGAGTTGTGGCCAGGTTAAATGTGTTGCATGGTATAGCGGTGTTAAATGGAATCAAGATTGCATGCATTAGTGAAGGCTGCATGCATTCTAACTAATGGAGCAAATTAAACTCATGTGGAGTTTCTGGTTGGGTGAGTGTCACCTGTGCTTATTTAAGTAGCATTTTTGCTAATGGTGTGAGAAGACAAGAGAGTCACTTGTGCGTAGGTGGTACAATGATGAAATAAATTGATGTTTTTTGTTCATCTTCTTGTTGTTAGTTGAGTGTGAGTGTTCTTATGTTCTTGAGTGTATTCTTGAGATAGGGAGACCAACACAAGCTAAGTTAGGTTTTTAGGGTTTATTGTCCTTAGAGCATCTCCATTGTATTTGCTAAATGTGAATTGCTATTCAAATGGAGCTATATTTAATCAATTTATATACAATGGAGATGCTCTTACATTTGTGGACAGTTATCATTTGTAGAACCACTGTATACTACTTTGTTACACCTATTTTGGCATTGATTAATGGAAATGTACCATTCACCCAATATATATTAGTCTAATTTTGGGTGAAGTCTTCTTTATCTAAGTTATGCCATGAGAAATATTGCATACCACATTACCACTTTTTTAGAACAACTTTTAGAGGCCTATGATGCAAATAATAATTGAGTTATCTCATGTATGTCATCAAGCCGTGGGACACATCCATTCCCGTCAACAACTTCTTCTTTCTCGTGTTGCTAACAGGGAATGGATGTGCTCACGGTTCCATGGCAGCCATGAACATATTTAAAAAACAACACAAAATATGCTGAGGCCTCAACAACACAAGAGAGAGAACAACACAATCTCCTAACTTGAGGATTAGTATAGTAGCTTCAGAAGTAATAACTAACTACTGTAGCCAAGAAAAGTTTTCATACATTTCCCACCTTTGACACTGTGATCAGTTTACTACTGCTATTACTTCTGAGGCTACTATACTAATCCTCAAGTTCATTCGGCTGAAGACCAACATTAGATTCTGCAATTCCTTTTAGAGGCCTATGATGCAAATTGTTATTGAGTTATCTCATGTATGTCAACAAGCTGTGTGACACGTCCATTCCTATCAACAACTTCTTCTTTCTCGTGTTGCTGACAGGGAATGGATGTGCTCACGGTTCCATGGCAGCCATGAACATATTTGAAAAACAACACAAAATATGTTGAGGCCTCAATAACACTAGAGAGAGAGAATAACACAATCTCCTAACTTGAGGATTAATATAGTAGCTTCAGAAGTAATAGCTGACTACTATAGCCAAGAAGAGTTTTCATGCATTTCCCACCTTTGACATTGTGATCAGTTTACTACTGCTATTACTTTTGAGGCTACTATACTAATCCTCAGGTTCATCCGGCTGAAGACCAACATTAGATTCTACAATTCCTTTCAGAGGCCTATGATGCAAATTGTTAATGAGTTATCTCATGTATGTCATCAAGCCATGTGACACATCCATTCCCTTCAACAGTTTCTTCTTTCTTGTGCTGCTGGCAGGAAATGGATGTACTCATGGTTCCATGGCAGCCATGAACATATTTGAAAAACAACACAAAATATGCTGAGGCCTCAACAACACTAGAGAGAGAGAACAACACAATCTCCTAACTTGAGGATTAATATAGTAGATTCAGAAGTAATAGCCTCTTAACTATGAAAATATGACAGCAGACCTTTTTTTCATAACCAAAATTCTGATCCTTGATATGTCAACGAAAAACGGCACCTCATCAAACTGATTGTATTCTTCTTCGTCTTCGACTCCATCAACTCCAACAATTTTTTGTTTCCTAGAGCAACGATGTACTTTTTCTCATCTTTAGGATCAAGTATGTAAAATACTTGTGCCACGAATTGAGCGAGTATCCAATGGTCATCTTTATAAGCCACCTTATTAAGGTCAACTATCGTAAACCCATAATCATTCACCTCCACACCTTCTGGATGTCTGACCCACGGCACTTAAATACAGGGATTTCTATAGAGTTCTCGTAGTTAAGTTCCCATATTTCTTCGATGTATCCATAGTAAGCATTCTTTTGTCCAGTGTTATCTTCTGCATCTGCTCTGACACCACTATTTTGGCGCTGACTCTTTTGATCCTTTGCTTTGGTATAGAATGTGAAACCATTGATGTCATACGCTTGCCATGTTATAACCATGCTCAATGGACCGTAAGACAATTTATTTATCATCATCTCTTCGTCGGTTTCTCCAATCGAAAGGTTTAGATCCCTCAGCCATGATGTGAAATGAATTTTGTGTTCTTTCATAATCCATTGTTCATCGCGATCTACATTCTTTTCATGAAGCTCTTGCAGGTGTTGTTCAACATATGGTCTCATAATCACCAACTGATGCATTACACTGTAATGTGATTCTCTTATTGTTTGGTAGCTATTGTCTCGTATGATTTTCCTGCCTTTAGTTCCTTTACCGGTGAGTCTTCCATGGTGCCGGGACACGGGAACTCCTATTGGTCTTCCATCTCATATGTAATCTGCGTAGCACTCAATGACTTCCTCAGTCATGTATCCCTCTATCATGGAACCCTCTGGATAAGCATGATTTCGTATGTAACCCTTGAAGATAACCATTAGACGCTCGTACGCATACATATTGTGCAGGTACGTTGGACCGAGAACAAAGATTTGGTCTGCTATATGTATCATATAGTGCTCCATAATATCAAAATATGAAGGAGGAAAGCACATCTCAAGCTGACACATAGTCTCCCTCATTTGTTTACGTAATTCATTTAACTCTTCATTGTCGATCACCTTCTTTGATATGACGTTGAAGAAGTGACACATCCGTGTTATCACCATCTTCAAAAATGAATGTTTGATTATTCTTACTATGATGGCCAGGAATAGCCCAAGCATAACATGACAATCATGAGTGTTGTAGCCGCTCATCCTCAAATCTGCTATGGACACAATATTCTTTATATTCTTTGAGAATCCTGTTGGAACTCTAATTCCATGTAGACATCTGCAGATTGATCTTTTCTCGTCAATTGTGAGGATATAGCTGTCACGCCCCGATTTAATAAATCAGGACCTTTATTGAAATTCCATAGAAAATCAATAAACCAAGACATTCATCATGTGACCACGTACAAATACGAGCAATCATTCACGTTCGTAGACCGTATTAATACAAAAGTGAATAAAGGTGAAGAGAAACTAATAAAATAAAGGGTCCTAGATGAACACCTCCTTCCAGTCTCGCCTTGACTGGGTCGCTACTCCAGACCTTCATCCTCCTCGTAGTAGACGGGCTCTGGTGGGGTAAGTCAACGGGGGTGAGTACGAACGTACTTAGCAAGCCACCGAATGCAAATATAATGCAGAGTAATAACAAGGGAGATAGTGGCTAATTCTGCGGAAAAGCTTAATTCTAAAGCATTAAATGTGATCAATTTATTAGTACTGAAATGTAAACATGTGTATGCATCATCATCTTCTAACTCGAGGGGTACAGTCAGCCCCACCTCGCTCAACAGTCCTTACATGCCATGAATAACTCAACCATTCAAACAATAGTAAACTAACTATGAGTAGTCACACAACCCGCCTTTGATCGTGGGCTCGGCTTTTCGAAAAGATTAAATTACTCTTATCAGAGATGTACCACTGTACCCACAGGGCACGCACTCATCACCTACACCAAAGTGTAACGCGATGACCCATACCACGGGAACTCGTGCCAAAACCTTCCATATGGTTCGCCTCGACTCCACTGCACCCTCTTATAGGTTTCATATGGTGTCCCGACGCATCGGAGCCCCACCATACCCCCCCCCCCTTGAGCCTCGTTGGTACATGTCACCCGCAGGTTGCCCCTTGCCCCCTCCACTATGGTGCATCGAGTCGGATTGTTCCATACTTCCAGTTATGACTTACCCATTAGACTTGTGGTTGGTATGGAAGTGCTTTGCAACAGATCCCGCAGACCGGTCCTTATAGTGCACCAGGTGCGACCAACCAATGCCCGAGCTTGCACCCGGAACCCACCATACTTATAACATAGCCCACTCCAACAGAGTCCAGAGACGAGAATAACGGGGAAATTCATATAACAGAATCCAGCTATCTACGACTCATTCTTTTTATCCTTTACCAGTTGTGACGGTACATTGGGCACTAGCTAATATTTATATAGTAGAGTGACAATGAGTTAAGGCTCAATAAGCATGGCTTGGGTTTGCACACAAGGACGGGGATCTAATAAATATAAGTATATGGCTTGATATTTGACTAATGCAATATTTTCCTATGTGTTATAGCAATAATTTATTAAAACATAGGCTCAATGATGATCAACTATTTCCACAGGAGTGGTCGATGACTTGCCTTGCTCAGCAAATGGGGATGGAGAAACCTCAGGGTAGAACTCCGGCTCCTCGACGAACTCGTAGTCTTCTCGATACGGAAAAATAAACAACATATTCAATAAATCATCACAAAACATAAGCAAACAAGTTTTGTGGTTTAAATATGTGAATTGAGCTTTATTGTACTGAGGTTATATTTAATATTATTAAAAGTTACATTTTAGTTGTTTTTACTAATTTATTTCCTAAATTATTAATTTATCCCTAAGGGGGTTTTTATTCATTTATTTGCTAAGATTATTTTGTGCCAAAGTAACATACTATTTTTATGGCATTAGTGTGTAGAGAATAATGTACTGAATTTAACAAAATTTGAATGGTGAAATTTGGAGTTAAAATGAGCAAGTTATGAATTTTCAAAGTTTTAAACAATTTTCTGGAATTTTATTTAAACTGAAAAAGGGTTCTGGTTCACGGTGAGCCAGGCTCACGGTGGACTGGGCTACTGTGCACGTGGACCGATTGATCCAGAGCCGTTGGATCTGGATCTGGCGGCCAGGCGCGAGGCGGGAGGGGTTAAGTGAAATCGGACGGTCCAGATTAAAACATAGCGAACGGGTACGCGTGGACGCTCGAGATTGCTTCGGAGTTTTAAGTTACGATCGACGGCCGAGAGGCCTCGATACCCCTTCGGGTTTGATCGACGGCCCAGATTAAATCCCGAAGGGATTTAATCCATGCGCTTCGATCGTGATCGTGTGGCCAGGAAGGATTCCGGCACAGCACGCGCTAAGGGGGGTATTTACCCCTTTCGTTCCCGACTCCGGCGGAGCATCGGCGATGAATTCCAGCGACGGCGAGGGTTAATCGACCAAGCTAAGGGCTAAAACGGGACCAGTAAGGCTAGGGGAACTCAGGCGTACCGGCGGTGGTGGCGAGCTGACGGTGACCGGCGTCGGAGAGGGGCGATGGAGTTCCTCGGGTTCGTCGGCGGCGAGGTGATCCGGCGGTCCCTTCGACCAAAGGAGGTGTGGCCGAGGACGGGCGGGTCTCTGTGGTCACGTAGGTGGCGATGGTGAGGGCAGCAGTGGCTTTGATCGCCGGCGAGCGGTGGCTGGAGGCGGAGCAGAGCTACATGCCGAAAACCTTGCGGTAGAGCTCTGGAAAGCGAGGGCTTGCACTAAGGAGGTGTGGGCAACGAGCGGTGGCCGCGGGGGGTCTTTATAGGGGTCGCCGGCGGTGGTTATGGCAAGGGAACCGAAGGAAACCCGAAAGGGTTCCTTCCATACTCCGGCGAGGTTTCCAAATGCCTCGGATAGCTTCCATAAGCGTGAAAACGCGTCGGCTACGGATGGAAAGGAGGCGGTGGTGCTCGGGGAAGGTGATCCGGGGGTGATCGGGCGAGATCGGGCAGCCGGCGGCGAGAATCCAGAAGGGGATCGCCGGGAAAAGGAAGGGGGGATCCCCTTCCAATGAAGAAGACGAAGCTGACAGGTGGCCCCCACCTGTCAGCGGGCGAAACAGAAAAGGAAGGGCCGACAGGCAGGCCATGGCTGTCAGGGTGCGTAAATGGGCGGGGAGAGGCTGACGGGTGGGCCACGCAGGATGCGGGCGGGGGAGTGCGCCGACAGGCGGACCCCACCTATCGGTGACACGCGTTTGGACTTGGCTGGGCTCGAGGCACTTTGAGGGTTGAGGCCCATTAAGGTTTAAAATGGTTTTCTGATTTAAAATAAATCTATTAATTCATATATTTGTTTAAGGGTTGAATCAGTGTTGATAAAAATTTGGAAAAATTCCTAAAATTGTGTTTTGGCCTCTAGTTTATCTCATAAAATTTTCAAGTCCAGATTTTGAATATTTCTCCCTGTTTAGCTGTATTAGGGCTCTTTAAGGGTTTTTCAATAATAATAAAATTCAGAAACCCTTTTAATATTATTTTTCTTTTATTTTATTTCCTTTTTAATTCTGGGGTGTTACAATCCTATCCCCCTTATAGAGAATCTCGTCCTCGAGATTCGGATCAATCCTCGAATAGCTCAGGATGTTGTGCCTTGAGTTCATCCTCTATTTCCCATGTAGCTTCCTTGACAGGATGATTGCTCCACTGCACTTTGCAGAAGCGGATGACCCGACTCCTGGTGATCCTTTCTTTGACTTCCAAGATCTTGACGGGCTTTTCCACATAGGTCAGATCCTCTTGAACATCCAACTGTTGCAGGTCCACTTGCTCTGCTGGGACGCGGAGGCACTTCTTCAGTTGGGACACATGAAACACATCATGCACTCCGGTCAATGAGGGTGGCAGTTCCAACTGATAAGCAACTTTGCCTTGGCGTCGAATAATGGGAAATTGTCCAACATATCGGGGGGCCAGTTTTCCTCTCATGTTAAACCTTTGGGTGCCGCGGAGGGGTGTGACCTGGAGGTAGACATGTTCTCCTTCTTCAAAGGCTAAATCTCGACGACGATTGTCTGCATAGCTCTTTTGGCTTGATTGGGCTGTCTTGAGCCGGTCTCTGATAATTTGTACCTTCTCTTCAGCTTCTCGAAGGATGTCAGTTCCAAACACTTGGGATTCACCAGTTTGATCCCAAAGTAGAGGCGTCCTACACTTACGTCCATATAGAGCTTCGAACGGGGACATCTGTAGACTGGCTTGATAGCTGTTGTTGTACGAAAACTCAGCGTACGGTAAACTCTTGTCCCAAGTTGCTCCAAAATCCAAGACGCATGCCTGTAGCATATCCTCTAATATATGGTTCACTCTTTCAGTTTGTCCATCTATCTGACGGTGGTAAGTAGTGCTGAAGTTCAGTCCCGTTCCCATCTCTTCCTGAAGGTTTTTCCAAAAACGAGAGGTAAACTGACATCCTCTGTCGGATACTATCTTCTTAGGCACTCCATGAAGACACACAATGCGGGCCATGTACAACTCTGCTAGCTTAGGGCCACTGAAGGTTGTCTTAATGGCTATGAAGTGTGCTACTTTCGTGAGCCAGTCGATGATTACCCAAATAGAATCATACCCAAGCTGGGTATTTGGGAGTCCGGTGATGAAGTCCATTCCGATCTCTTCCCATTTCCATTCAGGCACTTTAAGTGGCTGTAACAGTCCTGCAGGTCTCTGATGTTCTGCTTTTACTCGTCTGCAGGTGTCACATTCTGCGATGAACTGAGCAATTTCTTTCTTCATGCTAACCCACCAATAGCGTTCCTTCAGGTCCTGGTACATCTTGGTACTTCTGGGATGGATGGAGTATAAAGTATCATGGGCTTCTTTTAGGATAAGGGTCTTTATCTCCGGTTTATCCGGCACACAGATCTGGGTTCCAAACCATACAGTGCCATTCTCGTCTTTGGAAAATCCTAGGGCTTTACCTTGCCTCATGTTCTTTTTTATAGCCGCTATATCCGGGTCTTCTAGCTGAGCCACACGGATCTGCTCAAATAGGACTGGTTGGGTCTCCAGGGTGGCTAGACACGCTCCGGTGGTTAATCCAAGGTTCAACCTTTCCATCTCCTTGTATAGCAAAGGCGCGTGATCCTAAAGCATGACGGCGGCGCAATATCCTTTACGACTTAATGCATCAGCTACCACATTGGCTTTTCCGGGGTGGTAGTGAATACCTAAGTCGTGGTCCTTTATTAATTCTAACCATCGCCTTTGGCTCAGATTGAGGTCCGGCTGCGTGAAGATGTACTTCAAACTCTTGTGATCTGTAAACATTTCACAGCGGTTTCTGACCAAATAATGCCTCCAAATCTTAAGGGCGTGCACAACTGCGGCCAATTCCATGTCATGTGTTGGGTAGTTCAACTCATGAGGTCTCAACTGACGAGAGGCGTATGAAATCACCTTCCCGTCTTGCATAAGAACACATCCCAATCCTTGGCGAGATGCGTCGCAATAGACATGGAAGTCCTTCCTGATATCTGGTAGGGTCAGTATGGGTGCTGACACCAGCCGGGTCTTGAGGGTGCGAAAACTTTCTTCGCATTCAGGAGTCCATTCAAACCTTTCTCCCTTCTGCAATAACTTGGTCATAGGCCTGGCTATCTTGGAAAAATTCTCGATGAACCTCCGATAATACCCAGCCAAACCAACAAAGCTTCGTATCTCTGATACATTTGTGGGTGGCAGCCAATCCGTAATTGCTTCTACGGTGGTAGGGTCTACTGCGATACCTTGCGCTGAGATAATGTGTCCAAGGAACTTTACTTCTGCCGTCCAAAATTTACACTTGCTGTACTTGGCATACAATTGGTGTTCCCTTAGCTTTCCTAAGGTTAACCGGACGTGAGTCTCGTGCTCTTTCTGATCCTTGGAATAAATGAGGATGTCGTCTATAAAGACCATGATAAATTTGTCCAAATACTCCATGAACACCTTATTCATCATATTCATAAAGAAAGCAGGGGCGTTGGTCAATCCAAAGGACATAACGGTACACTCATATAATCCATAACGGGTGGTAAAAGCCGTCTTCGGTATATCCTCCTCTCGAATCCTCAGCTGATGATATCCGGATCTTAGGTCGATCTTGGAAAATACCGTAGCTCCTTTCAGCTGGTCAAAAAGATCATCGATCCTGGGTAGTGGGTACTTGTTCTTGATGGTCACTTCATTCAAAGCGCGGTAATCCACACACATACGCTTAGCCTTGTCTTCTTTCTTCTCAACGAAGATGACGGGGGCTCCCCACGGTGATGTACTTGGTCTAATGTAGCCTTTCTTCTCAAGATCCTCCAACTGCTGCTTCATCTCAGCTAACTCATTGGCGGCCATCCGGTATGGTCGCTTGTAAATGGGGGTGGTCCCAGGTACCAAATTGATCCGGAATTCGATGTCCCTCTTGGGTGGCATCCCTGGTAAATCCTCTAGAAATACGTCCGGGTATTCGCCGACTACTGGTATTTCTTCCAAGGTAATCTGATGCAGTCTCGATCTTCCGAACTTCAGGCTTGGCATCTGAAATGTGATGGCAGTCCCTTCTTCACTGGTTACAGTCACTTGTCTTAGGGCACATCTTATCACTCCTTGGTGTTTATTTAGCCAATCCATTCCTAGAATGAGATCCAATCCTTGGCATTCTATCAGGATGGGGTCGGCCCAAAATATTGTGTCTTGGATATCTACCCATACCCTTCGACTATAGGAATGGGCGAGAGTTTGTCTGCCAGGGGTGGCTATTAGTACGGGTCTTGGCAGTTCACTCATATCCAGATCATGCTTTTCCACAAAATACGTTGATATAAAGGAATGCGTAGCTCCAGTGTCAAATAAAACGACTGCAAGGACTGAGTGTACTATAAACTTACCCATGACAATCTCTGGTGCGGCCTGGGCTTCTTCAACAGTGACGTGGTTGACGCGGGCGCGAATGGCGAGGTTCACTGCAACTCCTGGAGCGCGCTTAGGATGGGGGCACTGGTGGGAGTAATGCCCCTCCTGGCGGCAGTTGAAGCATACCACGGGCTTGCCGTGCTTGTCGCACAGAATTTTCGCCTTTTTGGCTGGGGCGGGTGGAGCGGCTGGTGCGGCGGGAGCGGGGCGAGGCTGTCTAGCTCCGGCGTTGGTGGCGGGTGGCGCCGGACGATACACCAGGCGGGGATGGTATTGTGCCGCCGATGGAGGAGGTGTGAAACGGGGCCGCTATGCCATGCCCTGGTTTTTCCTAAAGGCAATCATCCTCTTTTCTTCAGGTCGACCTTGTTTTGTTGGGTCTCCTGAATGATGGCTTTATTAACCAGCTTTTGGAAACTGGTATAATCTCTAGAGATGAGTTGGAGAGACAACTCATCCTTCAGTCCCCGGAGGAACTTTGCCTACCTGGCCGCATCGGTACGGACCTCCTCAGGTGCGTACCTAGCAAACCTGTTAAATTCGTGCAGGTATTCGGTTACGGACCTGCTTCCCTGCTGCAAGTCCCTAAACTCTTGTTGTTTCTGGGCGGTGATGCCATCTGGGACGTGGGCCACGCGGAAGGCGGCGGAGAACTCGGCCCAAGTGTGGACATGTTCCTTGGGCAGAGTCTCACGCAGGTTGTCCCACCATTCTATGGCGGGACCCTGGAGCTGGTGGGCGGCGAAAGCCACCCTTTCCTGCTCAGTGCAGGTCAGGAGGTCCAGCTTCTTTCCGATGGTCCTCAACCAATCCCCAGCCTCCATGGGGTTGGTGCTGCTTGAGAAGGTGGGTGGGCGGACTCGGAGGAATTCCGAGAGCTGAGAGGCGGGAGCGGGAGCTGGAGTGGCGGGGCGGGGCAGCTCGGGCTATTGGTGGAGGCGGAAGAAGTGAGCCTGCTGCTCTTGCATCTGCTGCTGCTGCTGTTGCATCTGATTCAGTAGGGCAGACACCAACTGATTTTGTGTGGCCATCATCTCGGCCAGAGTGGGGTGGTTGGCGACCGGGGCCTGCCTCTACCCAATCGCTCCCCACTGGGCAAGTTACCGTTCTCCCCTCCGCTATGGGGAACATCGGAGCCTTGAGTGTTGGTCATCCTGAAGTTTCCAAAGTAGACAACATTTTCTTAGAGGATATTATTATTAAGTTTTATTCCTAAAATGTTGTTCTTGTGGTTACATTTGTTGTCTTTTATTTATTTCTTCATTCATGCCTTATATTTGACATGAATGGCAATACAATCAAGTAAAAGAAAAGCAATCAATCGTAAAACTACGTCTACGGTAGCTCGATGGACGGCTCGATCACGGGCTTGTCGGAAACAGTCGGGGTAGTGGAACTGGAGGGTCCGGCGGGTGGTGCACTGCGTGAAATCCTCTTGGGCCTCATGGTGGGAATCCGAAGCAATTTCTGCTTGTGGGGCGGAAGGGGTGCGATCTCCTCAATATCCTTCTTCAACTCCTTGAGCTGGTTACGTAGCTGGGTGTTGACCATGGCGCCTTGGCGTAGAAGCTCATTCTGACGCCTCAACTCCTCTACCTCGAGGGTCAACTTGGGGTTCTGCTGGACCTGTCGACGAAGCTCAACATTCTCGCGGTTCAAGTTCTCTGAGGTATGGCGGTAGAATTCGATGGTGTTGTGCTGGCTGTCTGCGTCGAGAACGGCCTCTGTGTGGAGGTTGTCCATGGCCTCCAAAAGCCTCATGGTGCGGGCGATGGCGGAGATGCTCTGGTTGAGGTGGCTGATGTAGATGCTGCGGTGACTCCCTGGTGTGCGCATGGGCATGAAGCGGTAGACGGTGTCGTGGAGGTGGTAGTCATAGACCAGTCGAAGCTCGGCGAGGGCCTGGAGTGCGGCGTGCTGACTGGCCACCACGAATGAGGGTCCTCCAACTCCATGGGTGTAGAAGGGAGGCTGCGTGGGGGAGGAGCGGATGACAACCGTGACCTCGCAGTAGCTCTCGCTCGCGTTGGGAAAGATCCCGTGGAACCCAGGCTCATGGGAGAATCCCAAGAAGTCGACGAGCACGCGAAGCTCGCGGATGAATCCGGCCTCATCACGAAGAGTCCCGCTCATGGTATGGACCGGCATCTACAAAAGAGAGAAACTTTTTGTTAAAATCTCGGAAGATGAGAGGGTAAGTAATTTTGTAATAAAATATGGTTAATATAAGTCCAAAGGTCAGGTCTGTTTGGCTTCCTACAGTCAAGTCGGCTCTGATACCATCTTGTCACGCCCCGATTTAATAAATGAGGACCTTTATTGAAATTCCATAGAAAATCAATAAACCAAGACGTTCATCATGCGACCACGTACAAATATGAGCAATCATTCACGGTTCGTAGACCGTATTAATACAAAAGTGAATAAAGGTGAAGAGAAACTAATAAATAAAGGGTCCTAGATGAACGCCTCTTTCCAGTCTCGCCTTGACTGGGTCGCTACTCCAGACCTTCATCCTCCTCATAGTAGACAGGCTCTGGTGGGGTAAGTCAACGGGGGTGAGTACGAACGTACTCAGCAAGCCACCGAATGCAAATATAATGCAGAGTAATAACAAGGGAGATAGTGCCTAATTCTGCGGAAAAGCTTAATTGTAAAGCATTAAATGTGATCAATTTATTAGTACTGAAATGTAAACATGTGTATGCATCATCATCTTCTAACTTGAGGGGTACAGTCAGCCCCACCTCGCTCAACAGTCCTTACATGCCATGAATAACTCAACCATTCAAACAATAGTAAACTAACTGCGAGTAGTCACACAACCTGCCCTTGACCGTGGGCTCGGCTTTTCGAAAAGATTAAATTACTCTGATCAGAAATGTACCACTGTACCCACAAGCCACACACTCATCACCTACACCAAAGTGTAACGAGATGACCCATACCACGGGAACTCGTGCCAAAACCTTCCATATGGTTCGCCTCGACTCCACAGCACCCTCTTATAGGTTTCATATGGTGTCCCGATGCATCGGAGCGCCACCATACCCCCCCTTGAGCCTCGTCAGTACAAGTCACCCGCAGGTTGCCCCTTGCCCCCTCCACTATGGTGCATCGAGTCGGATTGTTCCATACTTCCAGTTAGGACTTAGCCATTAGACTTGTGGTTGGTACGGAAGTGCTTTGCAACAGATCCCGCAAACCGATCCTTATAGTGCCCCGGGTGCGACCAACCAATGCCCGAGCTTGCACCCGGAACCCACCATACTTATAACATAGCCGACTCCAACAGAGTCCAGAGACGAGAATAATGGGGAAATTCATATAACAGAATCCAGCTATCTACGACTCATTCATTTTATCCTTTAGCAGTTGTGCCGGTACATTGGGCACTAGCTAATATTTATATAGTAGAGTGAAAAGGAGTTAAGGCTCAATAAGCATGGCTTGGGTTTGCACACAAGGACAGGGATCTAATAAATATAAGTATAGGGCTTGATATTTGACTAATGCAATATTTTCCTATGAGTCATAGCGATAATTTATTAAAACATAGGCTCAATGATGATCAACTATTTCCACAGGAGTGGTCGATGACTTGCCTTGCTCAGCAAATGGGGATGGAGGAATCTGGCGGCCAGGCGCGAGGGAGGAGGGGTTAAGTGAAATCAGACGGTCCAGATTAAAACATAGCGAACGGGTACGCGTGGACGCTCGAGATTGCTTCGGGGTTTTAAGTTACGATCGACGGCCGAGAGGCCTCGATACCCCTTCGGGTTTGATCGACGGCCCAGATTAAATCCCTTAAACAAATATATGAATTAATAGATTTATTTTAAATCAGAAAACCATTTTAAACCATAATGGGCCTCAACCCTCAAAGTGCCTCGAGCCCGACCCAGTCCAAACGCGTGTCACCGACAGGTGGGGTCTGCCTGTCGGCGCACTCCCCCGCCTCTCTCTCCCGCCCGCGTCCTGCGTGGCCCACCCGTCAGCCTCTCCCCACCCGTTTTCGCACCCTGACAGCCATGGCCCGCCTGTCGGCCCTTCCTTTTCTGTTTCACCCGCTGACAGGTGAGGGCCACCTGTCAGCTTCGTCTTCTTCGTTGGAAGGGCAAAGAAAATGTGGTTGCTGATGCTTTGTCTCGCATGGTTGTTCTTTTATCTCAACTTGATATTAACGTTCCAGATTTGGAAAGCTTGAAAGATTTGTATGTTGTAGATAAAGAATTTGCTGAACCATTCACTAAATGTAATGATGGGAAAGACTGGAAAACATTTCATGTTTATGACGGTTTCTTGTTCCATGCTAACAAGATATGTGTTCCAGATTCGTCCGTATGTTTGCTGTTGTTGCAGGAATCACATGGCGGTGGATTAATGGAACATTTTGGGAGAGAAAAGACTTTGGCCCTGCTGTCCAATAATTTTTATTGGCTAAAGATGCGGAGAGATATTGAACGATTTGTGCAGCGTTGTGCCACATACCATAAAGCTAAGTCCAAACTTAACCCATATGTTTTGTACACTCCACTTCCTGTTTCTAGTGCACCTTGGGAAGATATTACTATGGACTTTATTGTGGGATTGCCTAGGACAAAGAGGGGGAGAGACTCCATATTTGTAAGAGTGGATAGGTTTTCTAAAATGGCACATTTTATTCCCTGTCACAAGACCAACGATGCTTCACATATTGCTGATTTATTTTTCAGGGAAATTGTGAGATTGCACGGGATGCCTAGAACCATCATTTCAGATCATGATGTGAAGTTTATGAGTTACTTTTGGAAGACAATGTGGGCCAATCTTGGTACAAAATTGCTGTTTTCAACAACTTGTCACCCGCAAACTGATGGTCAAACAGAGGTGGTAAACCGTACACTCTCCATGTTGCTGCGAACAATGATTAAGAATAACTTGAAGGAATGGAAGGACTGTCTCCCACATGTTGAATTTGCACACCATAGAGCTGTTGACTCAACAACAAAATTGTGCCCGTCTGAAGTGGTGTATGGTTTTAAGCCAATCACACCACTTGATTTGCTGCCGCTTCCTTTTCAAGAGAGAGCCAACATTGAGGCAACTAAGCGTGCAGAGTTTGTGAAAGCTATGCATCGGAAGACCAAGGAAGTTATAGACAAGAAGGCACGCTATTTTGCTCAAAAGACAAATAAAGGAAGAAAGAAGATGTTTTTCAAACCAGGAGATCTTGTTTGGTTGTACTTGCGCAAGGAACGTTTTCCTGATTTGAGAAAGTTTAAATTGATACCCCATGCTGATGAATTAAAACCCTATTTGGGAGCTGACGATGAGCTTGAGTCGAGGAAGACTCCAATTCAAGAAGGGGAGGATGATGAGGACATCACTTCACATGATACACACATGGAGCCTCCACCTACAATTCAACTACAAGGACCAATCACACGCGCCCGTGCCCGTCGCTTGAACCATGAGGTTAATTCGTTCCTTAGCAACTTTGATTATATTTGTTTGGATGGGATGCTACTGAATACTAGTGATATTTTGTTGCTTAGGAACATGGGAGATGGAATAGGAGAGTTGGAGTTGAAGACGGAGCCGCACGGATGATTTGAAGTCAAGAATTCGCTGGTTCGGACTACATCGACCAACCTGCACCAAAATGGCCATAACTTCCTCATACGAAGTCCGATTGGCGCGTTCTTGGACTTTTTGGAAAGCTGAGGAGAAGACGGATCGTTTGCCGTTGGTTTCACCTCATTTGGAGTGTCGAGTCGTCCTGTGTATTTAAAACAGTCCTGCGTGACAGAACTGGGCCGTGTTGGCCATAATCTGAGTCTGTACGTCTTCTAGCCCACAGCCCAAGTCTGTTCCCCTTCCCCTGGCCGCCGCCCTATATATTCTCACGCCAGCCACTTCTAGGGTTAGGTTTTGCTTTGTTGCATCTACACTGTTGTGTTTAGATCCCGCCTCTTGCGCCGGACCGATTGGCTGCCGCATTGGCGTTTGTGAAACCTCAACTTATCTTCGTTTGTCTGTGTTTTGGCATTCGATTTGTATCCTTCCTGTTCTTGCTTGTGTTCTTGGGTTCGCTTGCAGGAATTAGCCTTCGTGGCGAGGTCAATCGCGTTCTGCGTGGTTGATAACCAACGGAGACAGTGGTGTAACGATTGCGAGGTTTTGATCCGCCGGACCGGAGCCTTGGATCGCCAACGTCGAGATTCTCCACCAACCCAAGTTTATCCCTTACCTAGCGGAAGATCGGGACCAATCCCCCCATCAAGGGTTGAGGCCCATTAAGGTTTAAAATGGTTTTCTGATTTAAAATAAATCTATTAATTCATATATTTGTTTAAGGGTTGAATCACTGTTGATAAAAATTTGGAAAAATTCCTAAAATTGTGTTTTGCCCTCTAGTTTATCTCATAAAATTTTCAAGTCCAGATTTTGAATATTTCTCCCTGTTTAGCTGTATTAGGGCTCTTTGAGGGTTTTTCAATAATAATAAAATTCAGAAACCCTTTTAATATTAATTTTCTTTTATTTTATTTCCTTTTTAATTCTGGGGTGTTACAATAGCTAGCAGCCGGAAGGAAAAATTTTCCATTGGCCCTTTCATGTGGGTGAAGCTCGGGTCTAATTCTGAGAGTTTGAAGGTCCCTTCGTACTTTGAGTCCATCTTTTGATTTGCCCGATATGTCTAACAAAATACCGATGGTGCTTTCAAAACATTCTTCTCAACGTGCATTGTATCGATAGCATGACTAATCTCCAACTCCTTCCAATAGGGAAAATATCTAAAGAAGATTGACTCTTTTTAAATGGAGCGTCCTTTGAATTTTTTTCAGATTTCTTCCTCTTCTTTCCGAAAACAACTTTGATATTCTTACCATTTCAAATAGAAATTTGCCATCTCGATGTCGTGGAGGCTGTCCAAGCTCGGTTGTACCATTGAAATGGTTCCTATTTGTTCGATATTTGTGGTTTTTTCGTAAAAATCTGCGGTGTCGCATATATATCGTCTTAACGAATGATGGAAGATGCATAGATTCTGTCTGGTCCACACACACTACACATGCTGTCTTTCCTTTAACCTGTTCTCTTAGGGACATATGTCCTGGGTTGTCAGCTATGGTGCAAAAGATCATGGCTCTTAGATTGAAGTGCTCTTTCTTGTGCTCATCCCACACACAGACACCATGTTCCCATAGACGTTTCATATCCTCCATCAAAGGTTCTAGAAAGATATCAATGTCATTGCCACGTTGTTTTGGACCGGAAATTAGAGTAGTGAGCATAAGGTATTTTCTTTTATGGCACAACCATGATGGAATGTTGAACAAGCATAGAAAGACCGGCCACGTACTGTGTGGGTTCCTCATCTCACTGAAGGGATTCATTCCATCCGTGCTAAGTCCCATCCTGATATTTCTGGGATCGTTCGAGAAATCTGGATGGGCCAGGTCAAATTATTTCCACTGCCTAGCATCTGCAGGGTGCTGAAGTTTTTCGTCCTTCTTTCGCCCATCGAAATGCCAGATTAATAGTTAAGCATCTCTGGGATTAGAGAACATACGTTTCAAGCGATCAATCACCGGTAGGTACCACATTACTAAGGATGGAACTTTCCTCTCCGTCTTTTTTCCAGGATGAGCTGCAATAAAATTTTTATTCCTCTTCTGCAACCTCTTATTCTTCTTCTGGTGGTCATTGTAGTCCTCCATGCAGTCATTTGGACGTTTGTATCGACTTTCGTTGCAATACGAACATCTCTCTAACAATCCATACTCTTTTCGATATAGGATACAGTGGTTCGGGCATGCATGAATCTTCTGAACGCCCGAAGTCAACGGACAAATCATCTTCTTAGCTTGCTACGTATCAGATGGTAGACCACTGGGTTTCGACAAAACCTTTTTTAGGAGTTGTAAAAGATCTGAAAAACTAGTGTCAGACCATCCATTGCTGGCCTTTAGTTTCATTAGCTCAAAAATTGTGTACAACACAGTATATTGCTTATCGCATCCACGTGTTCCTCATAAAGAAGGTTTTTTGATGCTTTGTCAAGTGCTTCAAAGTTATCGTATCCTTTGGTTGTAGTTCTCTGCAACAACACCTCAGGCACAACATTTCACATCAGTTCCTCCACATCAAAGGTGTCATCATCATCATGTTGATCAACATCATCATGTGTTATGTCATATGTATGATCACAACCTCTTCTATGTTGATGAGCATCTTGCGGCACATCAGAATCTTCAAGTGGATTTTGGCCCATCTCACCGTGTTTCGTCCATATATAATAGTTCTTCACGAAACCATTTTTCAACAAGTGAAATCGTATGGTTTCACGATCTGAACACGGATACATCGCTTTGTTTTTACAAACTTTACAAGGACAATATATTGCCTCTTCACTTTGACGGAAAGCATATTGTGCGGCAGCTTCAGTAAATTCAGTTACTCTATAAAAATATGCCACCACATCTCCGTCATTGGACGAGTACATCCAGGACTTGTGCTCCATCTAAAACATATATTATTTGAAAAAAATATTAATAAATTCATTATTGTTAATTTTAGTAATTTACAAATTGAAAATATATTGATTTATTATCGCTCATAACAACATTAATTAAAAATGCTTTAATTCAAACTATGTATTAAGCAGAAAAAATTATTAAATAAATTAACTACATTGGTTTCTCTCTCTCCAAACAACATAACTCTAGATATATAATCATAAATCAAATTAAAAAAGAGATTAAAATGACGTAAATCAATATACAAGTGATGAATAATTGTGAGGAGGGTCATTTTTGTTCATTTGGGACAAGGAAACACTTTAAATGGAAGATTATTTCAAAATTTTTATTCACAAACCCTAAATTAGTAAAACGCTAATAACTCATTATATACATGATTAAATACAAAATAAATGTGAGATTCGGCATGGATTTACCTCCTAGAATGAAATCCTTCAAAAGAAACGAAAACAAAGCCTCCCCCCTCTTTATCTAGATTTTTGTCGCCATTGTACGGACAAAATTAAATGCGAACTCCGGTAGAGCTCGGGGAGGAAGAAGTTGCGCATTTATAGCCAGAATAGTAGTGGTGGTCGCAAGTGATGTCATCACTACTTTAGTGGCGGACAGCGTAGCAGCGGCGGGCAGCACCAGCGCCCGCCACTGCTATTGGTAAAATAGTGGCGGTCCGGGATGATGTCAGCACCGACCGCCACTACTTTACCAATAGTTGTGGCGGGCGCTGGTGCTGCCGTCAGCACCAGCAACTATAGTGGCGGGCATCTTATGGCACACCACTACAGTGTTTTTGCCCAACGCCACTAAAGTGACGGTTTGTAGTAGTGATATTTGAAAAACAACACAAAATATGCATGCTGAGGCCTCAACAACACTAGAGAGAGAACAACACAATCTCCTAACTTGAGGATTAATATAGTAGCTTTAGAAGTAATAGCTTACTACTTTGTGCATTGTTTCGTACATGAAAATATGACAGCGGACCTTTTTTGCATAACCAAAATTCTGATACATTATCCTCTTAACTATGAATAGTTCATCTGTGGCGGAAGAACGACGTCCCGTCGAGGATCTCATCTACGAGTCTCCCTCAAAAACAAATAAAGAGGGTTCATCTGAAGGATCCTCCGATAGCGAATCTTCGTACCACTCTCCGGAGAATGAACATCCAATGGAACCTAGGAAGAAGAGAACGAGAGAAGATGTTGATGAGGATTACATTCCTGAAGCTCAAGCAGAGGTAATTATTGCGTTAGTAACAAGTCAGAGCAGCTTCTAACCGAGGATTACATTCATGAAGCTCACATTGTCTATCATCATAGGATCGTCCAAAGCAAGGAAGCAAGCATCGATTATTCCAAGTCGAGAAAATAACAACTATTGCCCCAGCTGTTGAGTCATCTGAGCCAACAGATGTTGAGCCCGCTGCCACTACATCCTCTGCAAATGCGAAGAGGAGAGGAAAACGGGAGAAGAACAAGCTGCATACAACTATCTATGAGGTTGAAGAAGTGCATGTTGATGGGGCTCCAAAGAAGCTGAAAGAAATCACAGCTAAGTGGCGTAATGATTGTGGATGTCTCACCAGAGAGTGATGTAAGATAGTTTGGAAAAATTGGAAGAGTGTCCCTGAAGCTTCAAAGAACGAATTGTGGCAGCATATAAAAGTGCATTATAAATTCCCGGAAGACCGCTTAGAATACGCTAAAGCTGCCACATTGAAGACTATCGGGAAGGCTCTCCGTACATTTAGGACTAAACTGAACACACAATACCTTCAGAAAGGAGAGTCGCCGCTCAACGACTACGGCTTTATAACGCCAAATGAATGGAATGAATTCAAAATACAACATTGCTCGGTAGAAGCCAAACAAGAGAGCATCATGTTCAAAGAACTTAATAAGAAGAATAAGTTCCCACATAAACTTGGGCCAGGTGGATATAAGGCCAAGGAGGATGAGGGGAGTAGAAAGGAGGAGGAGGACCGTGCGGCTGGGTTACCTGAATAATTTTCAGATGCTGATCAGCGCACTAAGAGATGGCTCCTAGGTCGAGCTAAAAAACACCTGAGGGCCAATCTATGCTCTCCGACTCATGGACTAGTGAAGTATTTCAGAAAGCACAGGAAATCGCTGAGTTGGAGAAGACTAGAAAGTTCAAGCTCGAGGGATGTAATGACCAGCTTACATCTGCTCTCAAAAAAGAGGAACATCGAGGGCGCACCCGAGGTGTCTCTTCTATAGCACCCTGGAAAAATAATTTCAAGAAACAGGAGGGTGCCACATACAAGAAGCGTCAAGCACGCACAGACGATGCCACAGAGCGCCGTGCAGAGTGGGAGCGACACTTTTTTGAATTTATTATTGAGAATCCAAACATAATGCAGGCTGCAGTGGGACAAATAATTGTGCTAGAGGTACGACTTGATGTACCAAGCAGTGTTGGCTTAGTACAAGAAAAATTTCCTATAAATTATATTAAAGAGGACACACCATGTAGCCTGCATATACCGATAGGGCGCAAAGGGCATTTCCAAGAGGCTACACGAGGCATTGCTATGCCTGGGGATTTATTTCAAAAACGGCCTATTCCTGCTGAGTATACCAAGGTTCAGGTCAATGAGATCACCAACGACAGATTTATTAATGACCCCATGGATCTTCCAATGCCTGATGATGGGATTGAGACAATCAGAGATGCGCTGAATAACTTTATCCTATGGGCGAGCCGAGATATCAAATTACCGTAGACAAGTTCTCTGAGTAAATTGCCTATTGTCTCATCACAATCCCCCACATATCTTTCATCTTAGGATGTGCAAAATATAAGATCTTTATCACCTGTTGATGAGCGTGAGATAGAGGAAGAGGTAGAGAAAGAGCCAGTGCCCGATAAAGTGGTAGAAGTGACAGAATCGAAAGTGACTGAGCCTGATCAAGTGACTGAGCTAGTGCCAGTGCTTTAGCCCACTGATGAGCCCAACACAAAAGTGCCAGAGCTTGATCAAATGCCAGTGCCTGTTCCGGTCGAGCCTCAAGTGCCAGTGACTGAGCCCATAACAAAAGTGCCAGTGCTAGTCGTTGATAGCAAAAAATGGCATTAATGGCTAGATTGTCAAAATATCAATTTTGGTGATTTGGGCCAAAAATACACATGTCCAGGGTCCGTCCGAAGCCCTACAGGGCCGAAGTCCATTGAGCTATGGGCTCCAAAAGCCTCTATCCAGCACATGGGCTTCGGCCGGGAAGCCTTCGGAGGCCCACGCCACCGAAGCTTCAGCCCGAGGAGCTGGCCTTGATGGGCCTGCCCAAAGCCCACATCGACAGAGGTAGAGTTGTATGCGTTTCCGGCTCGGTTTTTATGTCTATCCGGTTGGGTTAATAGCAGATTAGATCAGAGATTAAGCCCCTATAAATAGAGAGGCGAGGCCAGCGTAGAGGCCCCCCCAACTCAAACCAAATCAAAAAGCCCTAGCTTTGATCGTATTTACTTTACCTTTATTTTCCTGCACCTCTTCGTCGGTTTGCCTGGAAGCCCTCCGCTGGCCACTTTGGAACAGTGGTAACCCTTCTTACTTCACTTGTGAAGTATCCATTAATCTACGTAATAGATTGTTATCGCCTTGTTACTTCGCCTGTGAACTATCTGTTAATCGACGTAATAGATTGTTATTGCCTTGTTACTTCGCTTGTGAAGTATCCGCTAATCTGCGTAACAGATTGCTACCTTCACTACTAGTGCAACACTTAGCAAAATTCGGTCCTCAGGCCGAATTGGTATTTCAAATTCTCTCTGTTGCAGGTTCCCATGTTCGGAGCTACTTCGTCGGAGGCGTCCGGAGCTGAGAGATCGGTTTCGGAGGTCACCAGGACACCCTTGGGCGAGACTGCAGGCTCCGACAACAGGCTTCGCCAGTACACTTCATCACAACAGGCTTCGCCACGATCGCACTCTGCACTAGATGAAGTTATACCCGTGCATGGCCCTCGCACCATTATTTTGTAATTTGCCGTATCAGAGACCTCACGCCGAACCCCGCTGTTTGGAGGTGATCGTCGCGTCCAGATCTGTTCGGAGTCCGAAGCACCCTTCGGCGGGACACTTCGCACCGGACGCCGAAGGTATACTTCGGTGACCCCTTCGCGCGAGACTTCGAAGCAGACAGGCTCCGACTGGTTTGTTGATTTTATTTTGTTTAATATATTTCTTTCGGCTAATTGGATTATTTTGTGTGATCTCATTTCCTGGCGACTCCACCCCCTTATCACGACAAAGGGTAGTCGGAACGCGACGTCGGTGCCATGTCACGCTTAGGCTTGTCCCTAAGTATCCGCGCACTTTTGGATCGTCGAACTGACCCAAGTGCGGGGGCACGTTTACGTGTCAACACACTTTTTGGCAACTCCGCTGGGGAAGGCTACGCCAACATGACAAGTACATCTACATCGGCCACCGGTACATCTACGTCGACTACTACGTCTACACCGCCGATGGACACAATAGGAGGCGCAGATATCGACAACCGCAACATCTTAACACCTACACTTGAAGATATCCCCGCCAAAGACCGAGCAGAGATCGAGGCAAAGTTGAAGGCACTCCAAGACATGATGCTTGGGGGGCTACGTTAAGACACGCGCATGATTCATCAAGCACGACATCATCACCCCCGACCTCGCTCAGGTCCAGGTAACATCTGTATCACCTCGTTTATCTTCTTTAGAGATTGAGCAAAAAATAGCCGCATCAGTAGATCAAGCCGTTAGAGCTTCGCTAGCCAACCGTTTAGATTTGGCAGTCAGCTCCCAAGTAGAGGAGACTCTTAGGAGGTTCAGCTTTACTGAGGCCGTACCCCCAGTTCCTATTGCTAGTGCACCTCCGACAAACCACGTGTACTGTAGAACTAATGACAACACTGGCATAATCATGTCTTCGGCCTCAACACTTATGGCCAAGACCAATCATTACACCTACGATCAAACTAACACTGTGTACCATGCCCAAGGGATGGGTTAGGGTTTACCATAAGCCATACCCCGACCATCTTGACACAGTACCCTACCCCCGCGGCTATAGAATCCCTGAATTCACTAAGTTCGATGGCGAGGGTAGCAAAACTACACTAGAGCACGTTAGTCAATTTTTGGCACAGTGTGGAGAAGTTAGCAGGATAGATGCCCTAAAAGTTAGACTATTTTCTCTCTCGCTATCCGGCACCACTTTCACTTGGTTTTCAGCGCTCCCGCCGAACTCCATCCAGACGTGGGATGATTTAGAACAGAAATTCCATGATTATTTCTACACGGGTGAGACAAAACTTAGGCTTTCGCATTTGACATCGGTTAAGCAGAAATCTAGCGAGAACGCCTCTGAGTACATCAAGCATTTTAGGGATACTAGAAACCGATGTTTTAGTCTTAACATTTCGGAAAGGGACTTGGCAGAACTAGCTTTTAACGGGTTGCGTTCCTAAATTAAAGAGAGGTTAGATAACCAAAACTCTTTAGAAGTTAGCCAAGTTTTACAGCAGGCTCTGGTCCAGGAAGGCCGAACCAAAGATAAAAAGTTTATTAAAACGTTTAGCAAGCCTAGGGCTGAAATCCACATCATGGAACGTTCTGACGAGGAAGAGTCAAAAGAGGAGGATTCGGCCGATATGTACGCATCCGAATGGGTGTGGAATGCTAAGAATAATCCTGTCACCTGCTCCGAGTTACGACCATCCCCCACAAAGAATCGACTTAGTGAGGTCAAGTACTCGTTTGATATAACTAAATGTGATAAAATATTTGACTTTCTCTTAAAAAGTAAGCTTCTCCGGTTACCTAAAGGTCAAGTCATTCCACCTGCCGATGAGTTAAAGAAGCATCCATACTGTAAGTGGCATGATTCACATTCACATAATACTAATGACTGCAATGTTTTTCGACGGCAGATACAATCGGCCATAGAAGAAGGACGATTGAAGATAGACCATAATCCGAAGATGAAGTTGGATAAAGATCCTTTCCCCGTCAACGCCGTCGACCTCAGCGAAAAGAAGGTGTTGATTCGGCCAGAACAAGCTGAGTCGGCTAAGGTAAAGGATGTAATTGTTGGAGAGCCACGCACTCGCACACTCATACCAAAGAACCCCGAGGTAGGAGTGTGGAAACAGAACATTAATAACCCTTCGGCTAAGGCTCACAAGAGGCCGAAGGTAACGTATAACATGCTGTTGAACAAGCATCAAAGAAGGGCCAAAGAAGCAGGTCCACACACTAAGAAGCTAAAGCAGCCGAAGGGTCCGGGGTTCTTAGAGGGTAGCTCCGGGCCAAAGCAGGCGGACCGTCTGCACGGAGGCTTCGGGACACGGTGGCTTAATACTCCGCACGATGGTTCTAACCCGCAATGGCCGAATTCCCCGTAGAGCGGCTTCGAGCCCCAGTGGTCGGACCCCCTATATAGTAACTTTGGACCCCAATGGCCGAACCCCGCACCATGTTGGACTTCTCCGATGGGAGGCTTCGGCCGGCACTGGCCAAACGTACCTCCGGCCTGGCAGGACCCTTCGTTGGTGTGGTCTGAGATACCATCGACTTTGCTGAACCGCCCTCCGGGTAACGGGTTCGGCTCATAGTGGGCGAGGCCACTAGAGCCGCCGATGGCTCCGCCGTATGACTGGGCGGGGACCCTGTGGGCTCTGTACGTATCCGGATTAGGGTACCCTCCACAACCTAACACTAAGCCTTGTTTTCCTTTAGAGTATTATGGATGGCAGGGACAAACAGATGCAGCGGAGGGGGGCATCGTCCACAAACTGTCCGTGGTACCTCCGAATCGGACCATGCAGAGCGAAGACGGAGGGTGCGAGCACGCGGAGGCCGAAGTCAGAGAGTCCGAAGCCATCACCATGAGAGTTGGGTCTCAGGAAGTCCCAATCCCGGAGACTTTGTCGCCGAAGCCTGACAGAGGTAACTCCCATGCTTCGGCTGGGCTCTACGCCGAAGCCCGGCTCGATCGGCCGAACAAGGCCGGTCCGTCTGTCGGGGTCCGCAGCGAAGGCCCCTCCAAGCACAGGGTGCACAAGGTCGAAGGGCACATTACCACTTCGGCCAAAATTAATGGAAGCCGAACAGTAGTACCCGGCACCAAGCCGCAGCCATCTTGGGCCCCTCCAGGCATGTCCAAATCACAGAAGAGATGCCTACAATGACTACGGGCACAGGAGATGCGCGAGAAGAGGGCTGAGGCCGAGCGCGATGCTATCTTCGAAGAGATCCGCCCTCGGCCAGCTACAAAACAGGTAAGGAGGGAGAAGCCGGTTGAGATAAACAACCCGGCTCCTAGTCTGAGCAACGACGATGACATGCTCGACGACGATTACTCACCCATCTCTGAAGGGCCCACGCCCTAGGTGATGGACATCAACATCGTCACGCTGCCTACCGAGTTCACACTACCACAGGACGAGGCCGAGGTCGCCCAATTGAACCTCGGCCCGCGCAACGCCATCTTCGAGAAGCCCGAGGACTCGGCTCGCCATCTGAAGCCTCTCTACGTCAGAGGTCACATCGATGGAAAGTCGATTTCCTAAATGCTCGTCGACGGTGGCGCCACTATTAACCTAATGCCTTACTTGTTGTTGAAGAAGCTTGGCAGGGATGAGGATGACCTGAAGAAGACTAACTTGATGCTCAACGGCTTCAATGACGAGAGCTTTGAGGCCAAGGGAGTACTCTCTATGGAGTTGACGGTGGGCAACAAGACGTTGCCAACAACATTTTTCGTCGTCGACGTACAAGGTAACTATAGCATACTACTCGGGCGCGACTGGATTCACGCAAACTGTTGCATTCCCTCTACTCTACACCAGTGCCCGATACAGTGGGACGGCGATGAGGTAGAAGTCATTCCCACGGATACTTCGGCCCAAGTAGCATTGGCCGATGTATCAGTCGACGCCGTCCATAACAAAGTAGAATGTTTGTCAAGTAGAGATCTTTCGGATTACGATTTTGTTAGTGTATCCGGAGGATGGTTTGTACCAGTGTCTGTAAAGCCGGCTAGAGTAGCACGGCTATTTTTGTATTAATAGTCATGTCTAGCAAGAGTAATCTAGATTGGCTAAAGTCTCGTGTGGAGCAATATCGGTCTAATAAAGATGGTATTGCTGAGGCCATCGGGGACTTTAGCGAAGTAGAGAAATTAGGACAAGGTTTTGCATCGGCCGACCCCTCGGAGGAAGTTGACATAGGTAATGGTAGCATCCCAAGGCCGACTTTTGTAAACCAACATTTACAGCCCGATGAAAAGGCTGAAGTAATAAAGTTACTTCGGTCGTATGTCGATTGTTTCGCATGGGAGTATAGCGAGATGCCAGGGCTAAGCCGCGAGCTCATGGAGCATCGGCTGCCTATCAAGTCCAAATTTAGGCCTTATAAGCAGCCTCCCCGCCGCTTTAACTCGGCCGTCTATGACCGAGTTAAAGATGAAGTGGAGCGACTACTTAAGGCTGAATTTATTAGGCCGTGCAGGTACGCGGAATGGGTTGCTAACATTGTGCCTGTAGAAAAGAAAGGGAGCGGCAAGATACGGGTGCGTATTGATTTCAGGGATCTGAACAGAGCCACTCCAAAGGACGAGTATCCAATGCCGATAGCCGACATGCTGATCAACGATGCTTCAGGACACAAGGTACTAAGTTTTCTTGATGGCAATGCTGGTTATAATCAGATCTTTATGGCCGAAGAGGACGTCTACAAGACTGCCTTTCGATGCCCTAGTTTTGTCGGTTTGTTCGAGTGGGTCATCATGACTTTTGGTTTGAAAAATGCTGGTGCCACGTATCAGCGCGCTATGAACTTAATCTTTCATGACTTGTTAGGAGTTATGTTAGAAGTTTACATCGATGATGTCGTAGTCAAATCGGACGCTATGGGAAACCATTTAGCTGATTTGAAGGTTGCTTTCAATAGGATGCGACAGTATGGGTTGAAAATGAACCCACTTAAGTGTGCTTTTGGTGTGTCGGTGGGTAAGTTCTTAGGTTTCATGATTCATGAGAGAGGCATAGAGATTGATCCTAAGAGACTTGAGAATATTAGAAACATTGCAGCGCCGACGTGCAAAAGGGATGTACAAAAGTTGCTATGCAATATGAACTACTTGCGTCACTTTATATCCAACTTGTCCGGCAAGATTGATGCCTTTGTCCCCATACTCCGGCTAAAAAACGAAGCCGAGTTCACTTGGGGGGCAAGCCAGCAAAGTGCTTTTGAGAAGATCAAGTAGTGCTTGTCATCACCGCCGGTGGTGAGAGCACCCAAAGCCGAGATTCCGTTTCAGAAATATGTCGCTGCTGAAGATAGCGTGATTGGGGTCGTGCTATCCCAGAAGGTAGAGGGAAAGGAGTACATCATCACATTCTTGAGCCACCACCTGCTGGACGCCGAAACTAGGTACGCTTTTGTGGAACGATTGTGTTTATCACTTTACTATGTGTGCACCAAATTGTGCCATTATCTTCTCCCCACTACATGTGTTGTCGTTTGCCAAACCGATGTTATAAAGCACATGTTACAGAAGCCGATTCTAAGTGGAAGAATCGGAAAATGGGCTTACGCGTTGATTGAGTACGATTTTGCCTACGAACCCCTGAGAGCAATGAAAGGCCAAATCGTGGCCAACTTTATAGTGGACCACCACGTAGATGTCAGTTGGGGTGATATCGTTGCTCTAGTTGAAGTAGTGTCGTGGAAACTTTATTTTGATGGTTCGGCTTGCAAGAGTGGCCAATGCATTGGGGTGGTTCTCATATCACATAATGGGATGCACTTTGAGACTTCGGCCCATTTAAAATTTTCTTCCACTAATAACCAAGCCGAATACGAAGCTTTGTTGCTAGGTCTTGAGTTACTAGAGTCTGTAAGTGCTAGGCATGCCCACGCATACGGTGATTCTTTGTTGGTAGTGCAACAAGTAGCTAAGAGTGCTCAATGTTTTAACGGCTTGCTGAATAGTTACTTGGATAGATGTCTAGACATAGTTGCTACTTTTGATGACTTCAAAATCTCTCACGTGTCAAGAGAGGGCTCAGCAAACATCTGTCTACCAAGTCAGGAGAGGGAAATTTTATGTATTAGAGAAGTCGTTGTTTGGTCTCACTGCCGAAGCCAGTAATGTTGGGCGGGCTCACCCTCCGTATCGAACCCCTCTAGCCGCCGAGGGTCACTGCGCACCAAGGATCCTGGACCAGAGTACCCTGCCGACCGAAGGAGCTGGCACGCTGAAGTCTGTAGGCCGAAGCCTCCTGCACGGAGAAGGCTCCCCGAAGTCCGAACCCTCCGAAGGGCTTAGGCCCAGCACACTCCGAACGACCACCCCGGCCAGGCTTCGGCAGGAGCTAGAACGGCTCAGGGGGCACCCCGAAGTCAGTAATTTAGAAGTTTTTTAGAAGGTGGACCAGCGAGACCCTCTGAAACCTATAAGGGCTATTGGAGAGTCCCAATCATCCAATATCTGAGAGACCCTAGCCAATGGGTTGATCGGAAGGTTCGGCGACAAGCATTCAAATTCATGTTGATAGACGACACGTTGTATCGCCGAACCATCGACGGAGTATTATTGAAGTGTTTAGACCATGAGCAATCCTAGGTGGCTACAGGAGAAGTCCATGAAGGGTGTGAAGCATGTCAGAAGTTTGGCAATATCCAGTTAGCTCCTGCCTCATTTCTCAAACCTATTGTTAAGCCATGGCAGTTTCGAGGTTGGGGTTTAGACTTCATCGGCCAGATTCACCCTTCTTCCTCAAAAGGGCATCGGTTCGTGTTGATGGCAACAGATTACTTCACTAAGTGGACCGAGGCCGTACCTCTCAAGAACATGACCCACAATGAGGTACGTGATTTTATTTGAAGCTCATCATATATATATTCGGCATTCCTTAAACTCTTACTACAGATCAAGGTTTTTCATTTGTTTCTGAAGAAGTAAGGGACTTCGCCGAATATTATGGAATTAAGTTGATAAACTCTTCACCTTACTATGCTCAGGCAAATGGTCAGGCCGAGTCTAGTAATAAAACTGTGATCAAGTTCATTAAGAAGAAAATTGAAGAGTTTCCTAAATGGTGGCATGAAGTGCTTTCCGAGGCGCTATGGGCTTGTAGAATTGCAAAGCACGGTGCTACCAAGGTCAGTCCATATGAGTTGGTATATGGACAAGAGGTTGTTCTGCTGGTAGAGGTAGATTTTGGCTCCTTAAGAGTGTTAAAGCAGGATGGCTTATCGGTCGACAAGTATGAAACTCTTCTAAAGGATAATCTAGAGGAAGTGACCGATAAGAGACTAAGGGCTTTAGAAGCCATAGAAATAGACAAGAAGAGAATAGCTAAAGCCTAAAATAAAAAGGTTAAGCCGAAATCATTTCAAATAGGAGATTTGGTGTGGAAAACGATTTTACCCTTAGGCACGAAGACTCCCAAGTTTGGTAAATGGTCACCTAGTTGGGAAGGTCCTTTTAAGATAGCCGAAATCGCTCCCGGCAACGCATACGTGTTGGAATCCCTGCAGGGGGAGCGGTTTCAAAGAGCTTTGAATGGTAGGTACTTGAAAAGGTATTTCCCAAGTGTGTGGCAAACATCATAAAAAGTGTCAAAAAGCCGATATGGATGGTATCGTCTTCAGCTCGTTGTGCTTTTAGTTCACTCAGTTCACTAAAAGGCAGGGGGCATGTGTTGATAGCAAAAAATGGCATTAATGGCTAGACTGTCAAAATATCAATTTTGGTGATTTGGGCCGAAAATACACATGTCAAGGGTCCGTCCAAAGCCCTACAGGGCCAAAGTCCATTGAGCTATGGGCTCTGAAAGCCTGTAGCCAGCCCATGCGCTTCGGTCGGGAAGCCTTTGGAGGCCCACGCCACCGAAGCTTCGGCCCAAGGAGCCGGCCTCGCGGGCCTGGTCGAAGCCCATTTCGGCAGAGGTAGAGTTGTATGCGTTTCCGGCTCAGTTTTTATCTCTATCCGGTCGGGTTAATAGCAGATTAGATCAGAGATTAAGCCCCTATAAATAGAGAGGCGAGGCCAGCGTAGAGGCCCCCCAACTCAAACCAAACCAAAGCCCTAGCTTTGATCGTATTTACTTTACCTTTATTTTCCTGTACCTCTTCGTGGGTTTGCCTGGAAGCCCTCCGCCGGCCACTTCGGAACAGTGGTAACCTGTCACGCCCCGATTTATCAAATCGAGACATTATTGAATTTCATAAGAAAAACAATAATCCAAGAGGTTCATCATGCGACATACGTACATCATACAGTATTCATGGCACGCAGACCATAATTATTACATCATTGTCTTTAGTAAAAGCAGCAAATAAAATATTTTAGGAAAACGGCATGACGAACTCCTTCTTCAGGATCTTTCTTCTCGACTGGGTCGCTACTCCAGACCGTCTTCATAGTAGGTATCCTCTGTGGGGTCCAACGGGTATGAGTACAAAAAGTACTCAACAAGCCACCGCAAATGCAAATAATAATGCAAGGTAATAAACAAGGAAGGGTAATGGCTCAAAGTGCGGAAAAGTACATTTACAGTTATTGCCTTTAATGTAATCACATTTTAATTATGCGGAAAAGTAGACATGAACATCAACAACATCCACTAACTCGAGGAGTACGTTTTACCTCCTCGCACAACAGTCCTTACATGACAATTCAACATGCACATACATTTTCAAAGTAGACTAACTGTGGGATGTTACGCAACCCGCCCTTGACCGTGGGCTCGGCTTTTCGAAAAGATTTATGACTCTGATCAGAGGTGTACTACTGTACCCACAAGGCACGCACTCATCCCAACGAGATGACCCATTTCACGGGAACTCGTGCCAAAACCTCAATATGAGATGTTCCAAGCGATAACCACCCGCTCTAGGTTTCGCCGGCGCGCCGGGCCGTATCCCGGCTAACGTCGCACCCCCTTTTGCGCCACATTGGTACAAGTCACCCGCAGGTGCAACTTGACCCATCTCCAAGTGGTGGCCTCGGTTTGGAACAACCCATACCTTAGTTAGGACTTACCCACTAGACTTGTGGTTAGTACGGAAGTGTATTGCAACGGATCCCTCAGACCGGTCCTTATAGTGCCCCGGGTGCTACCGACCAATGCCCTAGCTTGCACCCGGAACCCACCATGCATTCACTCACAACCATAACTCCAACACCGACAGAATTCCATAGATAAGAAACCATGGGGATCATATAGTAGAACCAAATACTACGACTCATTTTTATCCTATAGCGATCGTGTCGATACATTGGACACTAGCTAATAACATATATCATATGGTGACAAGGAGTTTAGGCTAGAGAGCATGGCTTGGGTTGCACATCAAGGTCGGGGGATCCTAAATAAATATATTGTAAGGGTTCATTTGACTAATGCATATATAACCTATGTGTTTTAACGATAGTTTAATCAAACATGGGTTCAATATGCTCAAAAGATTGGTTTGGTGACTTGCCTTGTTCAGCGAATGGGGAGGGAGGAACTTCCGGGAAGTATTCCGGCTCCTCGGCGACGTCGTAGTCTTTTTAATATAAAGTCAAATAAAAAGAGTACCACATTCAATCAAACCATACAACATTACATTGCAAGCATATAAGTTAAGGTTGGTTGGATTAAAAATAAAATAAATTCAGATATTAAAGTTCTGAAATTTATTCCTCCATTAATTTAAAGTGAATCTAAATAAATCATTGTTTTTCATAAAAGAGCATTTAAGTGGGCATAACCCTACATTGAGTTTTCTAACCAATTTAGTTCGATTGATTTATAGGAAACCTAGTGGTTTTAGTGTTTTAACAGTAAAGGACAATTGTACAATTTTTCTGGAATTTAAATATTGAAATTCACATTTAAATCCTAAGGGCATTTGAATACTTATTTAAATAAACATGAAAATGTCCAAATAAACCTACTGTTTTTATTGCATAAACATGTAGAGAATAATTTTATGAATTTTCTAAAATTGGAATGGCAATTTTTTGAGTCCAAATGCATTAGATATGAATTTTACAAGTTTAAAAGCATTTCTGGAATTTTATTTTCAAATTTTAAACCTCTCGGGTCCACGGTGAGCCAGGCCCACGGTGAACCCGCGCACTGTGCGCGTGCGCCGGGTCGATCTGGACCGTTGGATCTGGATCCGGTGGCCAGGCGCTAGGCGGGGGGGGTTAAGTCGCTACGGACGGCCAGGATTAAAACGTGCGAACCGGTACCACGTGGACGCACAGGATTAAACGCGGGTTTTAAATACAGATGGACGCACGAGATTAAAACGTACCGCTTCACTCAGATCCGACGGCGCCGATTAAATCGCACGAGGGATTAAATCTGGGCCGTTAGATCTGGATCGCGCGGCGCGGATCGAATCCGACACGGCACGGGTACTCGACCCGTGCCGGTCGTCTTCTCCGACGACGGCGAGCGGGCCAACGGCCACGGCGAGCGACGGCGGTCCTAGCTAAGCCTAGAAATGGAAAGAGGGCACTACGGCGGTCATGATGGTACCTTAGGCGAGGCGAGGGGTCGACGGGAAGTGGTCGGCGGCGAGGGTAGACGGCGAAGCACTTCGGGCTCCTCGTCGGCGATGGGGTTCCGGCGATCTCCTTGACCGGCGGGGACGTGGCCGAGGTGGGGGACGTCCTGGCGGTCACGACGGTGGCGGAGGCGAGGGCCGGGGTGGTCCGAGGCGACGGCGAGGGGCGGCCGGAGGCGAAGCAGGGAGAAAGTGCTCAAGGGCGAAGTAGGGGCGCTCTGTTCGTTCTCGAGGCGATTGAGCGTGGGGGTCGAACGCGGCGGAGGCAGGGGGGTTAAATAGGGTCACCGGCGGGGGTCGCATGCAAGGAAATCGGCCAGAGGGCCTTTACTCGCCGGCGATGGCTCGGCCATGCACGCGGAGCGGCAATCCCGTGGCATAAACGCGAGGGTTAAAGCGGGGAAACGGTCGGCGCGACGCGGGGGACCGATTAATGGCGATGAATTAATGCGGGGCGGGCTGGCGAGGCGGATCCGAGGGCGAGGTCGTCGGCCGGCGGGATTTGGGGGCGGTGGCGAGAGGTTGACGACGGGTCTGACAGGCGGGGGCCACAAGCCAGCGAACGCGAGCGAGCGAACGGGCGACTGACGGGTGGGGTCGGGCTCGGGCGCGAGGGGGGGGAAAGTTGGCGCCGACAGGTGGGGCCAAGGCGTCGGGTGCGCGCGTGAGAGGAGAGGGGCTCACTGACGGGTGGGCTCCACTGGTCAGAAGGCGCGCGCGGGTGGGAGTGGGTTGGGCCGGCCGGGAGAGAGAGAAGGGAGGGGGAAACGGCCCAATACTGTTCTAATGTTTTTCTGAATAAAATTAATTCCAGAAAATAGATTAAAAGATTAGGGCTACTTCCAAGGCTGGTAAAAATTTATAAAAATTCTCAAATTATCTTTTGGCCTTAGGATCATATACAAAAAGTTTCACCTCCTAATTTGGTCATCTACTCTATGTTGTAGTTCAAAAGGGTATAAAAGGGATTTAAAAGTATTTTCTGAAATAATAATTCCAAGAAATTGAATTTAATAATATTTTTATTGTTTTGAAAAATTGAGGTGTTACAAACCTATCCCCCTTACAAGAATCTCGTCCTCGAGATTGGAACGCTACTCGAATAGCTCGGGGTATTGGGCTTTCAGCTCGTCTTCTTTTTCCCAAGTGGCTTCTTCTGCGGGATGGTTGTTCCATTGGACTTTGCAGAAGCGGACGACGCGACTTCTGGTTACTCTTTCCTTGGTTTCTAAGATCTTGACGGGTCTCTCTACGTAGGTCAAGTCTTCTTGGACGTTGAGCTGCTGAAGGTCGGCTTGCTCGGTGGGCACACGGAGGCACTTCTTCAGCTGCGAGACATGGAACACATCATGAACGCCTGCCAAGGATGGGGGCAGTTCAAGTTGATATGCCACTTCTCCTTGTCGACGGAGGATCTGGAAAGGTCCGACGTAGCGGGGCGCTAGTTTGCCTTTCATGTTGAACCTTTGAGTGCCACGGAGGGGAGTGACTCGGAGGTAGACATAATCGCCCTCCTCAAAGGCTAGATCTCTTCGACGGTTATCGGCGTAGCTCTTTTGTCTGGATTGGGCTGCCTTCAGTCGGTCTCTTATGATCTTAACTTTCTCTTCGGCTTCTCTCAATAAATCTGTCCCAAACAGTTGTGACTCTCCGGTTTGATCCCAGAGCAACGGCGTTCTGCACTTACGCCCATAGAGTGCTTCGAACGGGGACATTTGCAGGCTGGCTTGATAGCTGTTGTTGTAGGAGAACTCTGCATAAGGTAAGTTCTTGTCCCACATTCCGCCAAAGTCTAGAGCACAAGCTCTAAGCATATCCTCCAATATCTGGTTGACCCTTTCGGTCTGACCGTCGGTCTGTGGATGATAGGCGGTGCTAAAGTTCAGCCGGGTGCCGAGTTCCTCTTGAAGGTTCTTCCAAAACTTGGAGGTAAACTGACTCCCGCGGTCAGATACAATCTTCTTGGGAACTCCGTGGAGGCACACGATCCGGGTCATATATAACTCAGCCAACTTGGCGACGGTGTAAGTTGTCTTGACCGGAACGAAGTGGGCTACCTTGGTGAGTCGATCAACGATCACCCAGATAGAATCATGACCAGCTTGGGTCCTGGGCAGTCCCGTGATGAAGTCCATTCCTATCTCTTCCCACTTCCATTCAGGGACTTTGAGGGGTTGAAGAAGTCCGGCAGGTCTCTGATGCTCTGCCTTGACTCGCCGGCATGTGTCGCACTTGGCCACATACTCAGCTATCTCTCTTTTCATACTGACCCACCAATATTTTTCCTTCAGGTCTTGGTACATCTTTGTACTCCCGGGGTGAATGGAGTATAGAGTATCGTGGGCTTCCTGAAGGATGAGAGTCTTCAACTCAGGTAGGTTGGGTACGCATACTCGGTTTCCGAACCAAATGGTACCATGTTCATCCTCGGAGAATCCGGGGGCTTTACCCTTCCTCATGTTTTGCTGGATCTCCAGGATGTCTGGGTCTTCCTTCTGCTTCTCTCGGATCTGGTCTATTAAGACAGGCCGAGACTCCAAAGCAGCGAGGTACGCTCGAGTGGTGATCCCTAGGTTTAGCCTTTCCATCTCTTTATAAAGTAGAGGAGCCTGGTCTTGAATCATGATGGCATTGCAGTACCCTTTTCGACTAAGGGCGTCTGCCACCACGTTCGCTTTGCCCGGATGATAATGGATGCCCAAGTCGTAATCCTTGATCAGTTCCAACCATCTCCTTTGCCTGAGGTTCAGATCTGGTTGGGTGAATATATACTTGAGGCTCTTGTGGTCGGTGAAGACCTCACACCGATTCCCCACAAGGTAATGTCTCCATATCTTCAAGGCATGAACCACGGCTGCTAGTTCCAGGTCGTGGGTTGGGTAGTTCAGCTCATGCGGCCTCAATTGCCGGGAGGCGTAGGATATCACTTTCCCTTCTTGCATTAAGACGCATCCCAATCCTTGACGAGAGGCATCGCAGTAGACGTGAAAGTCTTTCCGGATGTCTGGCAGAGTCAGAATGGGGGCTGACACGAGCTTCTTCTTGAGAGTCTGGAAGCTCTCTTCGCAGTCGGGGGTCCAATCAAACTTTACTTCCTTCTGCAGAAGTCTGGTCATAGGCTTGGCGATCTTGGAAAAGTTCTCGATGAACCGGCGGTAGTATCCGGCCAATCCGAGAAAACTCCGGATCTCGGTCACGGTCGTTGGCTGTAGCCAGTTGGTTACCGCTTCAACGGTGGTTGGGTCCACTGCTATTCCTCCGGCAGATATGACATGGCCGAGGAACTTCACCTCAGACGACCAAAATTCGCATTTGCTGTATTTGGCGTATAGTTGCTGCTCCCTTAGCTTTCCGAGGGTCAGACGGAGGTGAGTCTCGTGTTCCTCCTTGGTCTTGGAGTAAACGAGGATATCGTCGATGAATACCACGATGAACTTGTCCAAGAATTCCATGAATACATTGTTCATCATATTCATGAAGAAGGCCGGGGCATTCGTGAGTCCGAACGACATCACAGTGTACTCGTAGAGTCCATAGCGGGAGGTGAAAGCAGTCTTGGGTATATCTTCCTCCCTGATCCTTAACTGGTGATAACCTGACCTGAGGTCGATTTTGGAAAACACCGAGGATCCTTTCAGCTGATCGAACAGGTCGTCGATCCGAGGCAATGGGTATTTGTTCTTGATGGTTACGTCGTTCAAGGCTCTATAGTCCACGCACATCCTCTTGGTCTTGTCTTTCTTCATGGCAAATATGACCGGTGCACCCCAGGGTGAGGTACTTGGTCGGATGTACCCTTTCTGCTCTAGGTCTTCAATATTGGCTTTGACCTCAGCTAGTTCATTGGCGGCCATCCGGTATGGGCGCTTGGAAATTGGAGTGGTGCCGGGGACAAGCTCGATCCTGAATTCGATGTCTCGCTTGGGAGGCATTCCCGGTAGATCTTCAGGAAAGACGTCCGCGAACTCCTTGACTATGGGTACTTCTTCGAGAGCTATCGAGCGAAGGGATGCTCCGAGTGGCTTGCGACTGGTCATACGAAAGGTAACGACCTCGCCTTCTGGGTTGGTCACCGTGACGGATTTGTTGGCACAGTTGATCACACCTTTATGCTTCATCAACCAATCCATCCCTAGGATGAAATCAAGCCCGGTGCATTGGATGAGAACTGGCTCGGCTCGAAACAATACTCCTAGGATCTCAATTTGAACCTTCGGGCTATATGAGCGGGCTAAGGTCTTGTTGCCGGGAGTAGTAATAACCATGGGTGTGGGTAGTGGAAGTACGTCCAGTCCATGTGATTTTACGAAATCCTCAGAGACGAAGGAGTGTGTCGCTCCAGAGTCAAACAATATCAAGGCCGGTACGGAATTCACAGTAAACGTACCGAGCACGACTTCTGGCGCCTCCTGAGCTTCCTCCGCGTTGACGTGGTTTACGCGGGCTCGCACCGCCTGGTTGGGCGCCGCGCCTTGGGGCCGTTTGGGGTGGGGACACTGGTGGGAGTAGTGCCCCTCCTTGCGGCAGTTGAAGCAGACGACCGGCCTTCCTTGGCGATCCCTCAAGATCGGGGCTTTGGCGGCCGGTGCGGGCTGAGTGGCCGGAGCTGGTGGAGCGGGGCGAGGATGCCCGGCGTTGGATCCACCGGCTGCATGAGGTGGCCTGAAGGCGGGCCGAGGATGGTAGGCGGGCGCTGGTGGCGGAGGGACGAAGCGGGGCCTCTGAGAGTTCGCCTGCTGATGCTTGAAGGCGATCATCTTCCTCTTCTTGAGGTCCAGCTTGTTCTGCTCAGTCTCTTGGATGAGCGCTTTATTGACCAGCCGCTGGAAGTCGGCGAAGTCGGCGGCGACGAGCTGGATGGACAGCTCATCCTTAAGTCCCCTTAGGAACTTGGCTTGGCGGAGGGCGTCGGTGCGCACTTCCTCCGGGGCGTAGCGAGCGAGGCGGTTGAACTCATGGAGGTACTCCATGACAGTCCGGTTGCCCTGCTGCAGGTCGCGGAACTCCTGCTGCTTGACCGCGATGACACCGGCGGGGACGTGGGCGGCGCGGAAGGCGATGGTGAACTCCGCCCAAGTCACCATGTGGCCCTCTGGCTGGGACGCGCGATAGTTGTCCCACCATTCAGCGGCGGGACCCTGGAGTTGGTGAGTGGCGAAGGCCACTCGCTCCCGGTCTGTGCAGGGGAGGAGGTCGAGCTTCTTCTCGATGGTGCGGAGCCAATCTCCGGCCTCCATCGGGTTGGTCGTGCTCGAGAAGACGGGCGGGCGCACACGCAAGAACTCGGAGAGTTGCGGAGCGGCCGCGAGTGCTGGTGCGCGAGGGGCGGGCTCCCCATTCTGCAGTCGGTCCAACTGAGCCTGTTGGTGCTGCATTTGGGTGAGGAGGGCGGTGATCAGGTGATTCTGGTTTGCCATCATTTCCGCCAAGGTGGGGTGGTTGGCGGAAGGCGACCCAGACTGACGTGGGCCTGTCGCACCCCAGTGAGGTACAACTCCTTCGGGCGCATCCCGGCTTCCTCCTGCTCCGTTGTTGGAGCCGGTGTTCTGGTGGTCGGCCATCTTCTGAATATGCATAGTCATAAGACAAACGAATTGACAAAACAATGCACGATAATAGCTTCATCTCATAAATAATTTCAGTGGTAAAATGTTCATTACAATCAAGTTTTTATTCTACCCAAGACACACTCGTCATGGGTAGCACCACATACGAATTTTTATTTTTAAACTAGCGACTCCTACGCCTACTCGCCACCGGAGGCAGTCTCCGTGCTCTCGGAACCACGAGTGCGCGGCTCCGAAGGGACGGTGGGCTCGAGAAAGTTCTCGATGATAGGGTCGGAGACGAGGCCGGGGCGTGGTGCAGGGACGCTGGCGGTAGATGGTCCGGCGGTGGAGGGGTGAGGTGGGATCCGCTTGGGGCGAGGGACGGGCTCACGGATGGGCTTCCTCTTCCTCGGAAGGAGAGGGACCATCTCAGCGATGTCCTTCTGCAGCTGCATGATTTTGCGCTGCAGCTCGCCGTTCTGCTGGATCAAGTTCTTCGTTTCTCCACGAAGAAACTCGACCGCCTCATGGTGCTCGTCGGCGTCGAGCACCGCCTCAGTATGGAGATCATCCATAGCCTGTAGAAGACGTGACTGCCGGGCCATGGCTGGATCGCGCACGGAGTGAACTCCGTGGTAGATACTGCGGTGGGCGCCGGGAGTACGCTTCGGCACAAGCCGGAAGGATGTGTTTTGAAGACGATCGTCGTAGATCATCCTCAGCTCCATGAGGGCCTGGAGGGCGACTCGTTGGCACGCGACGTCGAAGGTCGGGCCTCCAAGTGCCGTAGTGTAGGGTGGCAGATGCTCTCCGGAGCCGTGGACGGTGAGGGAGACGTCGCAAGGCCCGGCGAATTCCTCCAAGTAGATCCCTTGGAATTCGGGTTCGAAGAGGAACCCGAGGAATGTGAGCATCATCCGGAGTTCCCTGACGAAGCCCTCAAAGTGTCGGCAGAAACTTTGAACCCGGTAGACTGGCATCTACAAAACAGCAAGTTGAATAAAAGTGAGGAGAGGAACAAAATTTGTAAATTAGATTTTCGAGAAATAATTTCCTATGGTCCGTGGCTAGGCGGGTCTGTTTGGCTTCCTACAGTCGAGTCGGCTCTGATACCATCTTGTCACGCCCCGATTTATCAAATCGAGACATTATTGAATTTCATAAGAAAAACAATAATCCAAGAGGTTCATCATGCGACATACGTACATCATACAGTATTCATGGCACGCAGACCATAATTATTACATCATTGTCTTTAGTAAAAGCAGCAAATAAAATATTTTAGGAAAACGGCATGACGAACTCCTTCTTCAGGATCTTTCTTCTCGACTGGGTCGCTACTCCAGACCGTCTTCATAGTAGGTATCCTCTGTGGGGTCCAACGGGTATGAGTACAAAAAGTACTCAACAAGCCACCGCAAATGCAAATAATAATGCAAGGTAATAAACAAGGAAGGGTAATGGCTCAAAGTGCGGAAAAGTACATTTACAGTTATTGCCTTTAATGTAATCACATTTTAATTATGCGGAAAAGTAGACATGAACATCAACAACATCCACTAACTCGAGGAGTACGTTTTACCTCCTCGCACAACAGTCCTTACATGACAATTCAACATGCACATACATTTTCAAAGTAGACTAACTGTGGGATGTTACGCAACCCGCCCTTGACCGTGGGCTCGGCTTTTCGAAAAGATTTATGACTCTGATCAGAGGTGTACTACTGTACCCACAAGGCACGCACTCATCCCAACGAGATGACCCATTTCACGGGAACTCGTGCCAAAACCTCAATATGAGATGTTCCAAGCGATAACCACCCGCTCTAGGTTTCGCCGGCGCGCCGGGCCGTATCCCGGCTAACGTCGCACCCCCTTTTGCGCCACATTGGTACAAGTCACCCGCAGGTGCAACTTGACCCATCTCCAAGTGGTGGCCTCGGTTTGGAACAACCCATACCTTAGTTAGGACTTACCCACTAGACTTGTGGTTAGTACGGAAGTGTATTGCAACGGATCCCTCAGACCGGTCCTTATAGTGCCCCGGGTGCTACCGACCAATGCCCTAGCTTGCACCCGGAACCCACCATGCATTCACTCACAACCATAACTCCAACACCGACAGAATTCCATAGATAAGAAACCATGGGGATCATATAGTAGAACCAAATACTACGACTCATTTTTATCCTATAGCGATCGTGTCGATACATTGGACACTAGCTAATAACATATATCATATGGTGACAAGGAGTTTAGGCTAGAGAGCATGGCTTGGGTTGCACATCAAGGTCGGGGGATCCTAAATAAATATATTGTAAGGGTTCATTTGACTAATGCATATATAACCTATGTGTTTTAACGATAGTTTAATCAAACATGGGTTCAATATGCTCAAAAGATTGGTTTGGTGACTTGCCTTGTTCAGCGAATGGGGAGGGAGGAACTTCCGGGAAGTATTCCGGCTCCTCGGCGACGTCGTAGTCTTTTTAATATAAAGTCAAATAAAAAGAGTACCACATTCAATCAAACCATACAACATTACATTGCAAGCATATAAGTTAAGGTTGGTTGGATTAAAAATAAAATAAATTCAGATATTAAAGTTCTGAAATTTATTCCTCCATTAATTTAAAGTGAATCTAAATAAATCATTGTTTTTCATAAAAGAGCATTTAAGTGGGCATAACCCTACATTGAGTTTTCTAACCAATTTAGTTCGATTGATTTATAGGAAACCTAGTGGTTTTAGTGTTTTAACAGTAAAGGACAATTGTACAATTTTTCTGGAATTTAAATATTGAAATTCACATTTAAATCCTAAGGGCATTTGAATACTTATTTAAATAAACATGAAAATGTCCAAATAAACCTACTGTTTTTATTGCATAAACATGTAGAGAATAATTTTATGAATTTTCTAAAATTGGAATGGCAATTTTTTGAGTCCAAATGCATTAGATATGAATTTTACAAGTTTAAAAGCATTTCTGGAATTTTATTTTCAAATTTTAAACCTCTCGGGTCCACGGTGAGCCAGGCCCACGGTGAACCCGCGCACTGTGCGCGTGCGCCGGGTCGATCTGGACCGTTGGATCTGGATCCGGTGGCCAGGCGCTAGGCGGGGGGGGTTAAGTCGCTACGGACGGCCAGGATTAAAACGTGCGAACCGGTACCACGTGGACGCACAGGATTAAACGCGGGTTTTAAATACAGATGGACGCACGAGATTAAAACGTACCGCTTCACTCAGATCCGACGGCGCCGATTAAATCGCACGAGGGATTAAATCTGGGCCGTTAGATCTGGATCGCGCGGCGCGGATCGAATCCGACACGGCACGGGTACTCGACCCGTGCCGGTCGTCTTCTCCGACGACGGCGAGCGGGCCAACGGCCACGGCGAGCGACGGCGGTCCTAGCTAAGCCTAGAAATGGAAAGAGGGCACTACGGCGGTCATGATGGTACCTTAGGCGAGGCGAGGGGTCGACGGGAAGTGGTCGGCGGCGAGGGTAGACGGCGAAGCACTTCGGGCTCCTCGTCGGCGATGGGGTTCCGGCGATCTCCTTGACCGGCGGGGACGTGGCCGAGGTGGGGGACGTCCTGGCGGTCACGACGGTGGCGGAGGCGAGGGCCGGGGTGGTCCGAGGCGACGGCGAGGGGCGGCCGGAGGCGAAGCAGGGAGAAAGTGCTCAAGGGCGAAGTAGGGGCGCTCTGTTCGTTCTCGAGGCGATTGAGCGTGGGGGTCGAACGCGGCGGAGGCAGGGGGGTTAAATAGGGTCACCGGCGGGGGTCGCATGCAAGGAAATCGGCCAGAGGGCCTTTACTCGCCGGCGATGGCTCGGCCATGCACGCGGAGCGGCAATCCCGTGGCATAAACGCGAGGGTTAAAGCGGGGAAACGGTCGGCGCGACGCGGGGGACCGATTAATGGCGATGAATTAATGCGGGGCGGGCTGGCGAGGCGGATCCGAGGGCGAGGTCGTCGGCCGGCGGGATTTGGGGGCGGTGGCGAGAGGTTGACGACGGGTCTGACAGGCGGGGGCCACAAGCCAGCGAACGCGAGCGAGCGAACGGGCGACTGACGGGTGGGGTCGGGCTCGGGCGCGAGGGGGGGGAAAGTTGGCGCCGACAGGTGGGGCCAAGGCGTCGGGTGCGCGCGTGAGAGGAGAGGGGCTCACTGACGGGTGGGCTCCACTGGTCAGAAGGCGCGCGCGGGTGGGAGTGGGTTGGGCCGGCCGGGAGAGAGAGAAGGGAGGGGGAAACGGCCCAATACTGTTCTAATGTTTTTCTGAATAAAATTAATTCCAGAAAATAGATTAAAAGATTAGGGCTACTTCCAAGGCTGGTAAAAATTTATAAAAATTCTCAAAATTATCTTTTGGCCTTAGGATCATATACAAAAAGTTTCACCTCCTAATTTGGTCATCTACTCTATGTTGTAGTTCAAAAGGGTATAAAAGGGATTTAAAAGTATTTTCTGAAATAATAATTCCAAGAAATTGAATTTAATAATATTTTTATTGTTTTGAAAAATTGAGGTGTTACATAACCCTTGTTACTTCGCTTGTGAAGTATCCGTTAATCTACGTAATAGATTTATATCGCCTTGTTACTTCGCATGTGAAGTATCCACTAATCTGCGTAACAGATTGCTACCTTCACTACTAGTGCAACACTTAGCAAAATTCGGTCCTCAGGCCGAATTGGTACTTCGAATTCTCTCTGTTGCAGGTGCCCACGTTCGGAGATACTTCGTCGGAAGCGTTTGGAGCTAATAGATCAGTTTCGGAGGTCACCAGGATACCCTTAAGCGAGACTGCAGGCTCTGACAACAGGCTTCGCCAGTACACTTCATCACAACAGGCTTCGCCACGATCGCACTCTGCACTGGGTGAAGTTATACCCATGCGCGACCCTCGCGTCATTATTCTGTAATTTGCCGTATGAGAGACCTCACGCCGAACCCCGCTGTTTGGAGGTGATAGTCGCGTCCAGATCCATTCGGAGTCCATCTTCGGTCGGATCAGTCCGAACGCCGAAGCACCCTTCAGCGGGACACTTTGCACCGGACGCTGAAGGTATACTTCGGCAACCCCTTCGCGCCAGACTTCGAAGCAGACAGGCTCCGACCAGTTTGTTGATTTTATTCTGTTTAATATATTTCTTTTGGCTAATTGGATTATTTTGTGTGATCTGATTGCTTGGCGACTCCACCCTCCTTATCACGACTAAGGGTAGTCGGAACGTGACGTCGGTGTCACGTCACGCTTAGGCTTGTCCCTAAGTATCAGTGCACTTTTGGATCGTCGAACTGACCAAAGTGCGGGGGCATGTTTTCGTGTCAACACTAGTGGCCGAGCCGGAAAAACAAGATGCACGCCCAAAGCCAGCACTCCACAAGATAATTGTTCAAGCTGGGCAGTGTTCTGCGCCGAAATCTGAGATGCTTAAATTTTTTACTATTGTGGGGCAAACACGTTGAACGCCCGAAGCGGCTCACATAAAGGCTCCAGTACAAAAGTAGGCGGGCTCACTTTCTGTTGATAAATGGACCTACGGAGATGAGGATTATATCGAATACGAACCAGGCAAACCATTATTACCCCAACGAGTACTTAACAGTATGCCTTGGCAGATGAAAACATTTCATGATTGGTACCTCAAAGCGTCTTCGTTAGGAGTTACACACATAGAAGTGAAGGTTCCAAAAGAAATATTCAACTGCCCAGAGTTTAAGCTTGCACTATTTTTCGACGACTTCCAACGGATGTTTCATCTGCAGCGAACTGACATCACAAGCCAAAGTATCTGACATCTGCATGTAAGTACTTTATACTTTGTCAATACAAAGTAAAAATCAATCATGTCTTATATTTACTATTGTTTCATAACATATGCAGTTTGAATTCATGTTATGACACTTCTAATAAATATGGGTACTTGAACCCGTCATTCATAAGCCAAAGTACACTGAACCCGGCACTAAACCGGAACGATGGCAAGTACTGGATTGCGGGTCAGAAAAAAATTTAAAGGAAGATGTTCAATAAAGATCAAGACGCACATAAGAAGAATAAAAGGAATTGTGCCGCGTTGTATATTGCGCGGTGCATGTATTAATGGAAGGATAGAGAAATTATAAGTGGGGCATATAACTTTAAGTAAGTATACCCACTATATCCACTTAATCACGTTTTATCGATTATGAAACTAACATAATCATATATTGCTTATTTCAATAGTGATCATTGGATTGCACTTTTGATATACCCGAAGTACTCAAGGGTTTATGTGCTCGACTCTCTCGACAAACCCAAAAAAGAATATCAAGATATATTAAATGTTATTCAGAGTGCATACAAATACTACGTGGAAAAGTTAGGTGGCCCACATGATCCATAGAGGCCGAAAGATATGCTTATCAGTACCAACTATCCGGTAATATTATATTTTTAAATTTCTTAATTCAATTGATAAAGCCAAACTATATATCGTTCTAACTTTGTCTATTTGAAGTGTCACAAACAATCTCCTTGTTCGGTGCATTGCGGCTATTATACTTGTGATTTCATTAGCAATAACTTAGGAATGTTTGCGCGCACAGTATCTGAGGATACGAAAGAAGTAAGTTGATTTCTTGTGTGTTAATCTAATATAACTTGCAGCGTATGTACTTATATGTTACGTATGCAGGCGTTAGGTCCATCAACCGTTGCCCATAAGAGGCAACTCTCAGAATCACAAATGTACGAAATCGTATCAAGGATGTGTCGCTTCACGATGCATGAAGTTCTTCATGAGCGTGGAGTATTCTTCGATCCTGAGGGTGAAGTGGCCAAGCATCCAACTCTGTATTATTGGGTCGGAAGAATGAAAAGGCAAGTACAACAAATCGATAAGAATTTTGAAGTTGAGAAGCAAAAAGAAGATGCGCAAGATATGAGTTGGCCTTCCAAGAAAACATAAACCGCATGAGCATGTATTTGTGAAACAATGGTTAATTTTGAAATTTTGATAGATGTAAACTTTTTAAACTTGATGTGTGATGAAATGTAAACTTTGTAAATTTGTAAATTGATGCGATGGGTTATTGTTGTGTTGATGTGTTGCTGTTGTGGATGTGTATGTGGATATGTGGATGTTTTGTTGCTATGTATGTAGATGGTTGTGTGAAGCATATAATGTAAACTTTGTAAATTTGTAAATTGATGAGATGGGTTGTTGTTGTTTTGATGTGTTGCTGTTGTGGATGTGTATGTGGATATGTGGATGTTTTGCTGCTGTGTATGTGAATGGTTATGTGAAGCATATAATTTCTGTGTTTTGGTTTGTGGGACTGTGTGAACTAAGGTTTACAACATTCTGTGTAATGGGGTATACACAGCAGTGCCGGGCAGATGATGTCAGCGCGCCCGTTACTGCTATTGACACAGTGGTGGCGGGCTCGCTGACATCATCTGCCCTCCACTGCTATTGCTAACAGCAGTGGCGGGCAGATCATGTCAGTGAGCCCGCCACTGCTGTTGACATAGCGGTGGCGGCCACTCTTCCCGCCACTGCTAACCAGGGTTAGAAGTAGCGTTAGAGCAGTGGCGGACTGGATGCCCGCAACTACACGTCGTTTTTGCCCGCCGCTACAGTGTCGCTTTGTAGTAGTGTTTTTTCCAGACCTTGTTGAAACTCCAAGAGTTGTCTCGTTTCGTGGAGTTCACCTCACTCTTTTTGTTCCACCTAGAGGCATCTTGGTCTTCTTATTATTGGGTACTCGACCACGCTTCTTGGTATTATCAGTTTCCTACTACACAAGGGTCAATTATGTTATTAGTACTTGCATGAAAATAAGTTTCAGAATCTATATTGGACAATGAATTGACCCCTAATCAAGATTAAGAAGAGACCTTTTCTAAACTAGTATTAACACATTCATCTTGATCTTCCTAGCCCTCTTCAGCTCCAGGAAGATATTTGGATGAATTTGACCCCTCATCAGTGTTTTTCTTGTTTGTTTGCTTGTTTGGCTTCTGAGAACTTGCATTTGCCATGCTATTATTAAAATAAGTGGCCAAGTAACAGAGTCCCAATAGCTCCATCTTTATGTTGTTCTCCCCAATTTGTAAGGCCTGCAACCTTTCATAGTATCCTATTTGTGGAACCAAATTTAGTACAACTATTACCTATGTAGTAGATTGTGTAGTACAACAATTCAAACACATGTCATTTTGTGCAAGAACTAACTAGGGAACTAGTACATGTTTTAACACTAGACAATAATGTGTAAGAGTATGAGACCCTTGGTTTTAAAAAATTACATGCTGTAGAGAATCTAGGTATTAAAATTAACATAATTTAAGAGACCATAAGTATTACAAAATGATATGTTTCCCTTATTTATTGTAAACAAGAAGTGGAATGTCATTCATGTAGAGTATTACAAAATTTCAGAGACCATAATTTTAGAGACCATAAGTATTACAAAATGACATGATGTATATATTCTAGATTAGTTCTAGGAGTTTTCATTCATGTTTGTATGCATCGTGTTTTTGAAATGTGTTTGAATTTGTGTGCCCTAACAAAAAAATAAAATATGTGCTCCAAGATACTATTGATATAGCTATTTTGACATATTTGGAAATAGTACACATAGCCCTATTAAGAGATGCAACAAATAGCTAGACAGAAGATGGGATGTTGAACTGAAATGATAAATCACGAGCACTCGGTAGAACCTGGGGAGGCTGGTATGAAGCCTAGAGGAACGTCCATCATGTCTCTGGTGAGTTTGAACCAAACTTGACGGAGTGGTTGCAGGTCACGGACAAGGCACCGAGGGGATTGACAGGGTGGAGGGCAGCGGTGTGGAGGGCGGGCGGGGTGGAGGGCAACGGGGTAGAGGGCAGCGTTAGGTTATGGCCGAGTGGGGTGTAGGGCGACGGGGTAGAGGGAAAAATAGGATTCTGAAATACCTATTTTGCCCCTAGTCATGTGATTGAGAATTACCTATGCTGGAAGGCAGTATAGGGCTTTCGCAGGTTCCAAAATTTGGGCGGGGGAAGCACAGCAATGATTGGCGAGAGCTAGAAATGGAATTTATTTTATATTAAAATAAAAGAAAATTATGTATTAATTATTAATTATGTTTGTAATAATTAAATTAAATTTCACTTATTTCCATTTAAATCCCAAAAATACACTTAATGAAATAAAAATAGTAAACTAATGCAGAAAAATACCAATTATTGCAATTTAAACAATTAATAAAAAAGTGCTGAAAATTTTAAAAAGTACATAACAACAAAAATGAAAAAAATGGTTGTGGGCAGAAAGGCTCGAACCTCAAACCGCCTGTCGGCAGCAAGGCTCGAGCCTCCAACCGCATGTCCCAAACCGAGCACCCCACACCACTACCCTATCAACACTTTCTCAACATAATAAGCAACAAAAGTTAGATAATCCCTGATGCGCCTCACTTATTTCAATTTAAATCCCAGAAATACATTTAATGAAATAAAAATAGTAAACTGAGGCAGAAAAATACCAATTTTTACAATTAGAATAGTTGTGTTGTATTTTGGTTGTACAAAAAGTTTCAAATTCAGAGGAAGATTCAACTATCGATTTTCTTTCAAATGTGACTCATTTCATCTCTAAACCCTAATTCATCCACGCAGAATCTTAGGTTTCTTAACACCCTACATGATTTTTTCTCAAAAAAAATAATTTTTTATGGCAGCATTTATGGATCTTATTGTAACAACATGACAAGTCTCATCTGTTTTAGACTTCATTTGATTTTTTGAGAATTAAAAAACTATAAAGATACATGTTGTCGATCGAGTGTCGCAACCTATATTTTTGATGATAGCTTTAAATTTATTGGATAATAACTAAAAATAGAGTCAAAAACATGAATATGATTTTTCTATAAATTTTGGTTAATTATTTCATGTGCTTGTAGTTCAAATTTAACTTAGTGTGACTTTGATCATGGAAATACACTTAATGAAATAAAAAACAGTAAACTGACCCAAAAAATATCAATTTTTTAAATTTGATAAGTTATGATGTATTTTGAATGTTAAAAAAATTCAAGTTCAAATGAGGATTTAAACATCAATAAAAAATGGTTGGGGCAGCAAGGATCGAACCTCAAACCGCCTATCGACTGTAAGGATCGAACCTCCAACCGCACGTCCCAAACCGAGCACCCCGTACCACTACGCTATCAACACTTTCTCAACATAATAGGCAACAAAGTTAGATAATCCTTGATGCGCCTCACTTATTTCAATTTAAATTCCAGAAATACACTTAATGGAATAAAAATAGTAAACTGAGGCAGAAAAATACCAATTGTTGCAATTAGAATAGTTGTGTTGTATTTTGATTGTACAAAATGTTTCAACTTCAGAGGAAGATTCAACTATCGATTTGCTTTCAAACTTGACTCATTTCATCTCTAAACCCTAATTCATCACCGGAGAATCTCATATTTCTTAACGCCCTACGTGATTTTTTCTCAAAACAATTTTAATTTTTTATCACAGCATCTATGGATCATATCGTAACAACATGATAACTCTCGTCTGTTTTAGACTTCATTTGATTTTTGAGAACTAAAAAACTATAAAGATACATGTTGTCGATTGAGTGTCGCAACCTAGATTTTTTATGATGGCTTTAAATTTATTGGATAATAACTAAAAATAGAGTCAAAAACATGAATATGATTTTTTTATAAATTTTGGTTAATTATTTCATGTGCTTGTAGTTCAAATTTAACTTATTGTGACATTGATCATAGAAATACACTTAATGAAATAAAAAAAGTAAACTACCCCAACAAAATACCAATTTTTTAAATTTGATAAGTTATGATGTATTTTGATTGTTAAAAAAATTCAAGTTCAAACGAGGATTTAAACATTAATAAAAAATGCTAAAAAATTTAAAAAGTACATAACAACAAAAATGAAAAAAAATTGTTGGGGGTAGCAAGGCTCGAACCTTAAACCACTTGTCGGCAGCAAGGCTCGAACCTACAACCGCATATCCCAAACCAAGCACCCCACACCACTACGCTATCAGCACTTTCTCAACATATTAGGAAGCAGAAGTTAGATAATCCCTGATGTGCCTCACTTATTTCCATTTAAATCCCAGAAACACCCCGCACCCCTTCGACAACCTTTTCACTTCGCCACCGCAGCTGCCAATCCCCCACCACAGCCCCCAATCCCCCACCGCCACCGCCCCCAATCCCGCACCAGCCGATTATGGCTGGGCGAAAGCGAGCGGATGTGCGGTCCCTCAAGTGAGATGCTTATGGGAGATTTCGTCGTCTTACCCGAGCAGAGATATTTGAGGTAAAAAACACTAAGCGAGACAGCTCTTGGTATAGTGGCAACAACACCTCATCGGCAAGCATCTTTGTGATGGAGGCATGCCCAAACTATCATGGCCGTATTCTGCCCAGCCACCACTACGAGTCTGAGAGGCGGGTGATGATCATCATCAACGAGATGGACTCGGATGATAGCATGCTTGCCACATCTCGTAGGCCAGCACCAAGCGCGGGTAAGAACCAAGCTAGTGGCTCAGATAGCAAGGTAGCGGCGGAAAGTGGCTCCAAAACGAAGCGAGCAGTGGCAAGTGGTTTTGGCGACAAGCGACACCAAGCAGTATAGACTCATTCTCAAGAAGTTCTTGATGCCATGAAAGAAAGGCTCGATGTCCTGGAGAAGAAAAATGATGCAGTCCTGAAAGTGATTCAGAAGCTCTTGAAGAAGTGATTTCATGCAGCGCGGTAGTTAGGTAGCTTTTCGACATTTTGTACAGCAACATTTGGGCAGCTACATTATGGACCTTTTGTGAAGCAACATTTGGGCATCAACATCGTGAAAATTGATGTATGGATCTGACTTGAAAATATTTATGTATGGCTAAGACCTAAAAATAGTGGATGGATGTCTATGTATAGCTCTAACTTGAAAATATTTATCTATGCATGTGATTGTTTTGTTGGTCACTTATTCACTTGTTGTGGTGTGATCTATGATCTGTGATTGTGTATGTCTATGTGTATGGCTTTGTGATTGTACATGCTAGCTGCTGGCTTGTGGATATGTGATATGTCGATACACACAATATAAATGCAAGCTCAATGTATAATATGAGTTGAAGCAAATAAACATGACAAGAAATAAGGGCCATACATAATGTCAAAATTATGATTTAAGAAGCAAAATTTGCTCTCTTTCTGAATATATCTACAAATGTCAACCAAACTATCCAAAAAATTCAGAATGTTAGCTCTGAGGCAGAGTACATATGAGAGATCAGAATGTAGACATGAGGCTGAGGCAACTACCTACTATTTCATAGGTCAGAATCATTGAATCATTTTAAAATTCAGTGCTAAACTGCTCTGAACTAATCATACTCAAAATTTAATATTTTCCAAATGTGAACAAAAAATGCTATATAAATTCTATTGTATTAATGAACTGATCTAAAATCTGAAGAAATCCAACAAAAATTCAGAAACATACAACCTAGTAATCATCATTACATTCCATTGTATCTCTATCATTTTCACTAAAATACTCTAAAACAGTGTCATCTTCAAAACCTTCACAGTCACCATCTTTAGCCAAGTCTGCTTCCCTTCTACTAATAAAAACTTTCAAGTCACCAGCGATTGTGTATATTTCTCCATCAACACACTGATACATTGGTGCATCCTTGTCTAAGCCATCATCATCAATTGCTTCCCCTTGATCTGGATCATCTACCTCATGTTCATTATAAGAACCAGTTTCATCTTGGTGTACATTGCTCAAGTCTATTTTAGTGACATTGTATATGCTCCTATGTTCAAATTTTAGGACAACATGCCAATTTTGGCGAAACAGTGTGTCCTCCACGTAGAAGACCTTTCTTGATTGAGTTGATAATATAAATGGATCTGCCTTGTACCAAAACCTCTCAATATTGATGTATATAAAATGGCCATCATCTCTAATGGTTCTAGCTTTGCCATCATGACTAAACCACTCACACCGAAAAAATAACACCGTTCGTTGGAATTCCAAATTGGAGTTATAGTTCAACTCAAGTATCTATTTGAGCTAACCATAAAATTCAGTGAACACCCCGTTATGTGATCCATCCACCAGCACACCACTATTTTGTGTCTTCCTTTGTTTGTCACGGTCGACAGTGTTGTACCGAACACCATTCACACTACATGATGCCCATACTTTTACTCTAAGGTCAGGACGACATGATAATGCATATAGCCCTTCAATAACCTCTTCACAACTATCCTTCAATACTGCCTTGATCTAATAAAGCAGAATAAGTGAAAATTTGAAAAAACAATTCAAGATGACATTACATGATCAGGTTCGGTAACCACTTACATGACACCTAAACCAAGCAGGAAATTCCTTTTCCAACCTTTTCTCAACATCATGGCACCTTCTTTATGTAATTCTTCTCTAAAAATACTGCACAGAGCTCATAATAGTATTGGTAATGCATGTTATCCAAAAATACAACGACGCAATTATCCATTCATGTTATACAAAAAATACTCACCCCAAATATGGCTCTACCTCTTCACAATTGTTTAGCACATACCAACAAAGCTTGTCAAATTCTTTGTCCTCGAGATATGTAACCCTATTGGTTCCTAAGAGTTTAACACCATGCTGAAAAATAGAGAGTTCACCATCTGATGCTCCCTCCTATTTGTCATCATCCCGATTAAATCTAGTGGCAACATCTTCCATGTACCTTGAGCAAAAGGTCAAGGCCTCATTAACTATGTACGCCTCGGCGATGGATCCTTCAGGTCTGGCCCTATTCCTCACATATCCCTTCAAAGTGCCCATTTGACATTCGATCGGGTACATCCATCCATATTGCACAGGACCTCTTAGGAGTGCTTCATCAGGTAGATGAACAGCCAAGTGGACCATCACATCGAAAAAGGCAGGAGGAAATATTTTCTCTAGCTTGCATAGAATCACAGGGATTTGTACTTTCAAACGTTTGATTACATCAACCTTTAGTTTTCTACTGCATATCTCCCGAAAAAATTACCCAACTCTGCCACTGCTTCGTATATGTCATTGTGCACTAGTACCTAAAGCCCGACGGGTAAAATTCTCTGGAGGAGGATGTGACAATCATGTGTTTTCAGGCCTTGCACCTTGAAACCTTCTGCACTAATGCATCTTGTCGACACGAAAGCGTGCCCCCACACTTGGGTCAGTTTGACGATACAAAAGCGTGCGGATACTTAGGGATAAGCCTAAGCGTGACGCGGTGCCGACGTCGCGTTCCGACAAATCCTTAATGGTTGTAAGGGTAAAGGAGTCGCCAGGTAATCAAACAAATATTAAGAAATAAAGTTCGATTAGCTGATGTATGAGAAAATAACTAAAAATAATAAAACTTGAACAAACTGGCCAGAACAGGGCCGATTCTTATCTGTAATAAATGGCGGTCGGACCGAAGGTATACTCCCTGGTCGGACCGGTGATGCGAAGTATCACTGAAGGGGGGCCTCGGCGTTCTATTGTGAAGGGGTCACCAAAGGTGGCTTCGGCGTTCTAGTGCGAAGCAGTCTTTTGGTGGTCGGACCAACGGAGGGTACCCGGTCAGACCGACGGCGAAGCCTCGGTCAGAACGGGGGCTTCGGCACTACAGAGTTCGGTGCAGAGCAATTTACTGCGGAGGGTTCTCGCCAAAGAGGGCTTCGGTGCGACAGTGAAGGGTGCTTTGGCGTGGAGTGGTTCACTGCGAAGAGGTTCTCACCGAAGGGGCTTCGGCGTGATGGCGAAGAGTGTTGAAGACTGTGCCGACAACAGCCTGACGACCCGACAAATCCCTGTCGGTCGGACCGACTGGCTCCGATCTGATCACCTTGGCGAAACACCTTGGCGATGACTTTGAAGGTAATTCCCCTGCAAACCAGTGAAAGATCACCTGCAATCTGGCCTAGAGGCCGAACTCCAAAGAATAGCAGAAGAAAACCGATAAACGATAAAAATCCGTTTCGTGGATTAAACGGGAGATTCACGAGCGAATTAGCAAAGGTTACCATGATATCGACGTGGAGGACAGAGGGCTTTCAATGAAAACCCATGAAGATGGACGTTACTTAGCTAATCATAGGGCAAGGAAGTAGATTGAAAGGTAAAAGAAAGATTCAAAGCGAGGGCTTTGTGTAGGATTCGGCCAGGTGGTTAAGATTTGGATAAGAGATCTCATCTAATCTGAGTAGGATTCAGCTAGGTGGTTAAGATTTGGACAAGAGATCAAAAACAGTTGAATTATCCTAATCTGAATAGGACTCTGCAGGTAGGAGTGGGCCTCTGCAGGCCTCGACAAAGCTAGTCTGCCGGGTCAAAGCCCACAAGCCGCCGAAGGGGCCCACTGGGCAAAGCCTGCCTACTAAGCAGGCCTCCGAAGGTGCTGCTGAAGCCCAATGCAGGATGGGCCTTAGGCACTTTAGGGCTTCGGCCCGTGCCGGAGATGGCATATTTTCGGCCCAAATTACCAAAATTGATATTTTGACAATTTCGACCATTAATGCCAAATTCGAGTGTCAACACATGCCCCCCTGCCTTTTAGCAAACTTAATGAGCTAAAAGCACAGTGAGCCATGGGCGGTACTCTCTATTTGTTTACCTACCAAATCGTCCATTTCATAACTCAAGACATTTGAATTTGATGAGGACAATTTGTACGACTCACTAATATGACCAGGAGATTTAAGCGCCGGATTTTTCATCAAATCGGCCTTTAGTAATTTTACTTGTCTTGCCCCCCAGGTCCCTTGCAAGGATGCGGTTCCTAATCAGCGAGGGTAGAAGCTGGCTTGCCAGCCAACTTCGGTCTCCACACCTGGTGTGTCCTAGATACAGTTGTGGACTCATCGGGTGGGCTACCTTTGCATTCTTCGGCCTCTTTCCATCTAAGGTACTCTGCACGAAGATGTTGCAATCGCCTCTTTTGGGACTTAGTCATTTCGGCCGAATGGGGTGTACCTAGAATGGCCTTAGCTACCTGCGGGCCGAATTGATGCTCCTGTTGAGGGTTCAACCTCTTTGGTGTGGTTGGTCGAGGGTGTTTGTCCTCGGCCCTTCTCCTATGCCACTGGAGAAGCATCCCAAAAGTTACCTCCGGTTTTTTGCGAGATTTAGCCGAAGATGGCTTGTCTAAATTTACTCCTACCTCAGGGTTATTCGGTATGAGCATGCGTGTGTGAGGCTTCCCAATGATGATTGCCTATCCTTTAGATGACTCGGCCTGTTCGGGCCGAATCAGTACCTTCTTTACATCAAGATCAATGTTGTTTACGGGAAAGGGATCATGATCTAGCTTCATTCTAGGGCCAGAATCTATCTTCAATCGTCCTTCATTTATGTCCGATTGAACTTGTCGACGAAAAACGTTGCATTCATTAGTAGAATGGGAAAGCATATCATGCCACTTATAGTATGCACGTTTCTTCAAGTCATCGGTGTAGGAAAGAAAGTAGCGACCAGAGGGGGGGGGGGTGAATGGGCGCCTAAAAATTTCTTGCTAAACTATGTCCTAATCCTAACACCCTAACGAACTTAACCAGACAAACAATATTAGCAAAGCAAATTACAGGAACTAAAGTTGTCTAGTCTAAAAATGATCGGTGTCTTAATTGAAATGATATTAAAGATAAACTAAATAAAAATACAGCAGTAAATAAAAACACCTAGATAAATCACGAAATATTTATATTTCAGTCTAGAAATAAAATACTAATCAAATGAATAAAACATGGATCATTAAAAATTAATTCAGTAATAAATCGAAAATATTGCACGTAAAAACTAGAATAAAAATATTACTGCGACTAATAAATTTTTCGGTTTATTTTTATACGAGCAGATTAAAAACCGCTTAAATAAATAATACGAGATAAGTAATAAAAATTTAACATATTAAAAGATTAACTGCGAGATTAATTTGTATGATAATACAAAAATTAGCAGATAAACTTAAATACGAATAAACTATCTAACTAGAAATTAGGAAATGAATCAACTAACGTGCTGATCTATCGCCGAGTCCTTGCGTCTGCGCCGTGGAGAATCCTGCCAGCAGCCCTTCTGTAGCCGCGCCGTGGGAAAAACGCCGCCATGGGAAAAGCGCACAGGAGGTCGTGGAGACGTCCGCACAGACGCCCGTGGGGCCCACGATGTTACAGCACGATGAACCTACAGGTTCGATTAATTCCGCTGGCTACCCGCCGCATGGAGCTCCGCTTGGAAAATCTCAGCGATGCGCATGCCGTGATGCCCACGCGCTTAGAAGACTGAAATCTACCGGCTGACGCAGTCTGTGGGCCCCACGAGTCACGTGAACAGAGTACTTGCACAGGCGGCGGTCGCTGCAATGCTGCAAAAGAGAGTTTCGCCATCGTGGGGCCCGCGCCCGTGGTTTGGCACGTCGGGCGGAAAGAAACAACTGTAGCCACGTGTCACGGAAAAAAGCCTGCACACCTGCACGCCTGCACGTGCCGTGGGGAACACGTGTCGACCGAAAATGTTTCTCCCGATGCGAGAAGAAGAGCGGCGGCAACGAAAACCGGAGAGAGATTTTTGGTGGACTTCAGATTGATCTATTAAAAACAGTCATCCTATCCCAGGGGTGTAGGGGCCTATTTATAGGCGACTCGTAATACATGAAAAGACTAATTTACCCCTAGGGTAAATTAACATTGACTCTCAAATAAATTCCAAAAATCCTAAAATACCCTTGGAAAAATCAAGTGACACAAATAAAAATATTCTGGACTTAAAAACTAAATATTAATATCCTAAAAACAAAATAATCATAGGTTGTCAGTTTTGCGCTGAAACTGACAAAGCGTCCACCGTCTTCGCACCGGATACCCGGATTGGGCCGACCCGACCTCACAGCTTCCTCAGCCTGGCAATCGCTCGCCGCCCGTGTACCTGAGTCAAACCCAAGCAACAGACTAGTGGATCCTCTGCCGCTCCTAGCCCATGTACCCGGATTTGGCCAGCCCGACTCCGCAGCTCCTCTGCCCAGCTGTCGCTCGCTGCCCGTATACCTGAGTCACACGCGCCTCAGACACGGCAGGTCTTCATTTCTCTTCCTTTGACTTCCATTGACAATCATCACATCTGGAGTATCAAAACCATGTTCTTCAACATGGTTTCTCAATCTCCCCCTTGATCAGTGCATTGTCAACTCTTCAGCACTTCTTTAGAACCTGCAAAACATGTGGAAACAGGAAAACAAAAACAAAAGAAAATAGAAGAAAAAAAATAAAAGTTTAACCCTAATGACCAAAAGCCAAACAAAAGCAAGAGAATGGTCATTATGGTTAACCAAAAAATAAAGACTCAAAAACAAATGCAATCTCAGAATTACCAACAAGGAACTCCCCCTGAAATAACTCCTAGAGAAAGCTAAAAATGTTACCTAAACTCCAAAATTTCTCCCCCTTGTTGACAATTGGACTCATCAAGTGACACTAAATGCACTCTAAAGAGACATAGACAAAAACTCCCACTGAAATGCAGCTCCCCCTCAAAATATGCCATGAATGCAGATGGGGTGCAGGTGGAGTGTGAAAAGCATACTTCTTAGATATGATTAATTGCAATTACAACATCTAACAGGTATAGCAAAAGATATATTGTCTAAGATACATGACATGATCAGTGCAATAGATGATATCTAAAGGGAGTCATTAGCACTCATTTTTCGATTTTTGCAAACAAAAGCATCACCATATTTTCTAGTTGACAAGCAAAGTAAAGCATGAGATGCAAAAGCTAACTGATATCTACCAAGATAAGCATTGTCCAAATCAAAGTGCTTCAGCAAGCTTGTCATCTTTTTAAAATTTTCAGACTTTTTCTTTTTCCTTTTTATTTTTTCATCTCTGCTAGGGGTTATTTGCATGTCAAACCTTATGCTAACCGACCAAGTCAAGCCTAGGCTAGAACTGGACCATCAGAAGCTTAATACATTGGTCTTGGCATACATCACACCGTCCTAGTTCATACCAAAGTGCTATGGTAAGCAGTCCAGAACAATGCAATGCGACAAAGCAAACCCACCTGGATCTTTTCTAATAATCATAAAAATGCGTAAATTTTTCATTTCTATGAATTTTTATCATTTTTATAACACATCTTTCATATTTTTAAAATATATAGATGTCCAAGTTACATATCTGCATCTAAGGATGTAGCTACAAGGCATGTAAAGATAGCGAAAGCATTCATCCTACACATGCTAGTTACCAGAAGCAATGGTGATCATTTTTCAATTTTAAAGCATAAAAGTCATGCATATGACAAGTATCAGATATATCATGTGAACTGAAACAGAACATGATCATTGACAAGTAATCAAAAACATATACTAGCTAGAGAAAGTAAAGCAGATTAATCATATAACAGAAGCAAACTCAAAATGTGATTGATGATTATGCATGATATGAACGCACACAAAAATAAAGAAGAAAAGAAAAACTGACTCAAAGTATCCTAGAAAGGATACACAACCCCCAAATCCCCTCGCAAACGCTCAAAAGTAGACTGATCTAGGGGTTTGGTAAAAATATCAGCCAACTGCTGATGGGTATCAACATGAATAAGATCAATTACCCCTTTTTCATATTGATCCCTCAGAAAGTGAAAGCGCACATCAATATGTTTGGTTTTTGAATGAAGACATGGGTTTTTCCCTACACTAATTGCACTGGTGCTATCACAAAACAAAGGAACTCTAGTAGGGAAGACCAACCCAAAATCCCACAAAGTAGAAATCATCCAAACCAACTGAGAACAGCAGCTAGTAGCAGCTACATACTCAGTCTCAGTAGTAGAAAGCGCAACTCTAGATTGTTTTCTAGAAGACCAAGAAACAGGTGAAGAACCAAGAAGCTGGCAAGTACCAGAAGTAGACTTGCGATCCAGCCGGCACCCACCAAAATCAACGTCCAAAAAACCAGCTAGATCAAGAGACGATGATGCAGAATAATAAAGACCAAAATCAGGAGCATAAGTAAGATACCTAAAAATACGCTTCACAGCCTGCCAGTGAGATGCGCGTGGCGAAGACTGAAAACACGCGCACACACCCACGACAAACTAAATGTCTGGTCTCGTCGCTGTCAAGTATAATAGCGAACCGATTATCCATCGATACTCTCTCTCGTTTACCTTGACGTCCTTCTCGTCCTTGTCCAGACCTCTAGATGTACCCATTGGGGTCATCTGTGGCTTTAGCTCTTCACCAACGTCAAATTTCTTTAGCATGTCCCGTGTATACTTACCCTGGTGGATGAAAATGCCGTCCTTGGTCTGCTTGATCTGGAGCCCTAAAAAGTACTTGAGTTCCCCCATGAGACTCATCTCAAACTCGCTATGCATATGCTTAGAAAACTTGGATACAAGCTCATTAGTAGAACCACCAAAAATAATATCGTCCACATAAATCTGAGCAACCAATAAGTCTGCGCAATCTCTAAGCAAGAAAAGAGTTTTGTCCACAGAACCCATCACAAAACCTTTTTGCAACAAGAACTGCTTCATTCGATCATACAAAGCCCTAGGGGCCTACTTCAGACCGTATAAAGCCTTCTGCAACTTGTAAACATGTCGTGGAAATTTATGGTTCCCAAAACCGGGAGGTTACTTAACATAGACCTCCTCCTCTATATACCCGTTTCGAAAAGAACTCTTGACATCCATTTGATGAAGCTTAAAACCTTTAGAAGCAGCAAAGGCCAAAAGAATACGAATGGACTCAAGGCGAGCAACAGGGGCGAAGGTCTCTTCAAAATCAATACCTTCTTTTTGACAAAAACCCTGTGCCACTAATCGAGCTTTGTTGCGCACCACAACACCATCATCTCCTTGTTTGTTCTTAAACACCCACTTGGTGCCTATGGTGTTGCATCCAAGTGGCAGCTCAACTAGTGTTCAAACCCGATTGCGAACAAAGTTTTCAATCTCTTCTTGCATGGCGTTTATCCAATTTGAATCACAAAGAGCATGAGAAACGTCTCAGGGCTCAAAAGTAGCAATAAAAGCAGACTCAGCAAACATAGGGAGAGAACCAACTGAAGACCGTAAGGATCTCTCAGTAAGATCATCGATGATGAGCTCTGAAGGGTGATCACGCTGAACTACCCGGGATCCTAGGTGATCTGAAGTCACCTCACCAGAGTTAGCAACTAGCTCCTCCAGACTCGGCTGAGAAGTCATCTCACCGGAGTGAACACCTGGCACCTCTAGACTTGACTGAGGAGGCTTGATTGAAGTAGAAGGAGTAATTATAGGTCCGTCCTAATCGTCAGTCGAAGTCTCAGAAGGTGTGGGGTCTGCAGGCGGTGCAGAGGGCCCACCCTCATCATCAGCAGGAGGGTCATCATCTTCCTCGAAGATGGACTCTCCAAGCTCATCATCTCCAGAAAGCTCAAAAGGAGTCGGTGAGGGCAAAGACTCATCAAAAGAAACCTCACAAGTCTCGACGAGCATCTGAGAATCTAGGTTCCAAGCATGAAAGCCTCGTGAATGCAAAGCATAACCAAGAAAGACTCCATCCCAGCAACGAGACTCAAACTTGTCCAAATGCCCTCCCTTCTTGAGCACAAAGCACTTGCATCCAAAAGCTCACAAGTGACTTACCTTGGGCTGTCTACCAAAACGCAACTCATATGACGTCTTACCTAAGTAAGCTCTAAGAAAAATGCGGTTGGCAAGATAGCAAGTTGTGTTCATCGCTTTAGCCCAAAAACGCCTAGGAGTCCTATGCTCATCAAGCATCATCCTGGCCATCTCGACAAGCGTGCGGTTCTTTTGTTCCACAACGCCGTTTTGTGGGGGAGTGTAATGAGCAGAGAACTGATGATCAAGACCCTGATCACTACAGAAACTGACGAATGAGAGTTCTTAAACTCAGAGTCGTTGTCCGAACGAATTGCTCGCATCAGACCATTATTCTCGTTCTTCAGCTACAAAATCAGGTCATGAACATACTGAAAAGTCTCATCCTTAGACTCTAGAAAGTAAACCCACGAGAAATGAGAAAAATTGTCAACAATCACAAGGGCGTACCACTTCCCACTAACTGAGCGTACTCGAGCTAGACCTATTGTATCCATGTGCAACAGGTCTCCCGGGTACGAAGTCATCACCTAAGTCACAGGTGCATGAGACGCGGCAACCATTTTCCCATGACGACAAGGATGACACACTAGATCCATCTCCATCTTAAGCTTAGGCAATCCTCGGATAAGATCCATAGAACTCAATCTAACAAGTAGATCAAAGCTCAAATGGCCTAACCTTCTATGCCACTTCCATAGCTCAGAGGAGGCTCCGGCCATCAGACAGCGAGAAGGGCCAGAAGAACTAGAGAAATCAATACGAAAAACCTTACCGAAAGGTAAGATCCGGCAGACTAAAGATCCTCTAGAATCAACAAAAGAAGACATGCCCTTCTTAAAGCGCACTTCTAAACCATCCTCAAGAAGTTGCAAAACAGAAATTAGATTAAAGTTCAGATTTCCAACTAAAGCAACATTCTTCAAAGAGAAATAATCAGAAATACGAATCGACCTGATACCTTGTACCTTCCCTTGACCACTATTCCCGAAAGTGATGTATTCCTTGGAGCTCGGGGGAGTGAGGCTGGAGAACCATATGCGGTGTCCCGTCATATGGCGAGAACATCCTGAATCCATGGTCCAAACGTCCTCTAGACCTCGATCCTACAAGATCAATGGTCATGAGTGGGAGCAAATGGTCGACCACCAGGTCTAGCAATAGTAATAAACTAGTGTCGAGCCATCTGCTCGTAAGTAGGAAAGCAGAAGGAATCATATGAGTCTGCACCAAAACACGGCTCAAAGCGCGGTGCTCTATTCTGCCTAAAATCATGGTCACGAGGTCCAAAACCGTATCCATGACGATCTAGAACTCTGCCGGAACGAAAACCATCCTCCGGAGCACGGTCATAAAAACCATCTCCTCTACCACCACCTACATGATGTGGCCTGGCCTCTAGCCTCTCTCTACGTCGAGGAACTCTCTGTCTACCATCTTTCTAGTAGAACTGCTCCTGCCCACCTCGAGCTCTCTCTGCTCGCTCAACCCGCTTTCTCCTAAAGCAAAACTCCTCAAGATGCCTATCTCTCTGACAAAACTCACAGTGATAGGTAGGCTTCTTGGGATGTGGTTGAGGTTTGGCATTCTTAGGCTTGGTGGTGTTGGGTGTAACATCTTTGGTGTGAGAGGGTCCAGGTAAAGAGTCAAGAGAAGTGTGGAGTGGTTTAGGCTTTGGAACCCAGATCTGCTTCTTGGGTGGAGCTTTAGGTTGTTCTTGGAACACTCCATCCTTGGGCTGACTATCCTTAAAGGACGCAGTGGAGTGAGTCTTGGGATATCTCTGTTCGGGAGTCATCTTACTCCACTCCACTACTTGGCTAATAGCACTCTCAAAATCAGCCTTGGTATAGGTGTAACCTACCCTAAACCCATCCTGTCTCTTGAACTACTGGATCATCATGCCGAGCTGTGGCTCTCTGGCACTAATCCAACTCAAGATCTGATGGAGGTAAAAGTTCTCGTTCTGAACATCAGCTAGCTCCTCTCTCAAAGAAGCTAACACCTCCACCTGAGATAAGAAGATCTCACACTCTCTATCAACATCGACAGACTTCTCAGCTTTTAGCTTGATCAACTCCATTCTCATGGACAAACAGTTCTCACAAATAGTGGGTGGAACTGTCAAGGTCTCAAGCTCTAGCTTAGTCTTCTCCAACTCAGCTCTCACTCCAGCTAACTCACTCAACTGCTCATCACTCTTGGCTCTCAGCTCAGCTATACTAGCTAAATGGGATGGGCAGTCTACACAAGGTACAACGATAGTGGCATGAGCATTTTTCAGCTCCTGCTGAGCGCTCTCAAGCTTAGTGGCCAAGGCGTCTCTCTCATCTACTCTCTCTGTGTACCTGGACTTAAGAGTCGTCAGGTCACACAACAACACCTAACAGTTAGGGAACTCACCACTATCACCCAAGCAAGGGGAAGAAGACAGACTCTCAATCTTGCCATTCTCCATGGAAAGCTCACTCTCAAGCTCATATATCCTCTTCTTAGCCCCTCTAAGCAGTTTCTCCCGATACTTCAACTCCTGTCGGTTCTGTTCTAGTAAATTAACAACTTCTTGTTCATAGGAAGATACCTTCTCATCATCGTCGTCGTAGGAGTCGTCGGAGGAGTCCTGTTCTGTCTTCTCCCCAAGAGCCATTGAGCAGAAGCTCATGTGCGGTCTTTGGGTGTGACGTGAGCGACTCTTCGTCTTGTCCCCGAAGGCCATGAAATAGAGGCCCGCTGGATCATCCCTGTCCTTCCCCTTCCTTATCACGATCTCTTCATCACTTGAACTCGAAGATGAGGAGGAAGACGAGGATCTCTTGGAGTAGCTTTTCTCCATCTTGGCGAAGAAAGCCTTGTCTCGCTTCTTGTTCTCACGCCTGTAGTCCTTCAAAGCCTTTCGAAAGAATCTCGTCTTGGGCTTGCCCTTCGTGGAGTTGTCGTACTTGTCGGAGACGTAGGAGTTGCCGCCGGTTCCCTTCTTGTAATTCTTCCGCTTGGGGCAGTCGGCAAAGAAATGACCTGTAGCACCACACTCAAAGCATCCAGATTTTGTGCCATGTCTCTTAAACATTCGCTTATCATAGACACGTCACACCCGGTTGTTAAACAAGCATAGATCATCATCTCCTAGAGTATCAAGTTGTTCCTCGAAGATAGACATCAAAGAAAAAGCAGTACAACTCATGGCATTAGGATCAGCAGACGGTGTCGCAAGAGCCAGGGTCTTTGAGCCAGAACCAGTGAGATTTGATCTCAACTGGATATCGACCTCTGAGGCCTTGAGCTTACTAAAAAGCTCTACGACAGTCAAGGTATCATAAGACGCGCTCTCAACAATAGAAGAAACCTTGATCTCCCAGATCTTAGGGCCCAAGATATGGAGTACCTTAAGCGCATGTTCATGATCCAAGACCAGCTTATCACGCTCGGCCTTGTTAACGCGAAGCTTGTTAATGATCGATTGAAAACGACCAAACAAAGCCTCAACAGTCTCACCCGGCTTCTGTGAGAAATTTCCATACTCACGCCGGTAGGTCTGATAGAGCCTAGCCTTGACCTCAGCTGTCGCCTCATGGTGTGCCTAGAGGGTAGCCCAGATCTCTCGAGCAGTGGTGAGATGGCTTACACGCTCAAACTCACTAGGACCTAGACCAGAAAATAAAATATTCACCACCTTACTATTATTTTGGTGCTGGATAACTACATCTGCAGCAGTATCCGTAGCAATAGTCACTATGGTGAAAGTAGGATGAACACAAATCTCCCATATGTCCGAGCTCTGGCTCATAAGGTATGCTCGCATGCGAGTCTTTCAATAAGTATAGCCAAAAGCTTCTAGGGACGGGATTTTGCCAGAAGACGTCATGGTCACTACCTAGGTTTAGAATCAGTTAAGATATTAGAAAACCCTAACCTTGCTCTGATGCCACTTGTAGGACCGAAAGTAGTGACCAGAGGGGGGGTGAATGGGCGCCTAAAAATTTCTTGCTAAACTATGTCCTAATCCCAACACCATAACGAACTTAACTAGACAAACAATATTAGCAAAGCAAATTACAGGAACTAAAGTTGTCTATTCTAAAAATGACCGGTGTCTTAGTTGAAATGATATTAAAGATAAACTAAATAAAAATACACCAGTAAATAAAAACACCTAGATAAATCACGAAATATTATATTTCAGTCTAGAAATAAAATACTAATCAAATGAATAAAACATGGATCATTAAAAATTAATTCAGTAATAAATCGAAAATATTGCACGTAAAAACTAGAATAAAAATATTACTGCGACAAATAAAATTTTCGGTTTATTTTTATACGAGCAGATTAAAAACCGCTTAAATAAATAATACGAGATAAGTAATAAAAATTTAACAGTTTAAAAGATTAACTGCGAGATTAATTTTTATGCTAATACAAAAAAAATTAGCAGATAAACTTGACTACGAATAAAATATCTAACTAGAAATTAGGAAATAAATCAGCTAACCTGCTGATCTATCGCCGAGTCCTTGCGTCTACGCCGTGGAGAATCCCGCCAGCAGCCCTTCTGTAGTCGCATCGTGGGAAAATCGCCGCCGTGGGAAAAGCGCATAGGAGGTCGTGGAGACCTCCGCACAAACGCCCGTGGGGCCCACGATGTTACAGCACGATGAACCTGCAGGTTGGATTAATGTCGCTGGCTTCCCGCCGCATGGAGCTCCGCTTGGAAAATCTCAGCAATGTGCATGTCGTGATGCCCACGCGCCTAGAAGACTGAAATCTGCCGGCTGACGCAGTCCATGGGCCCCGCAAGTCACGTGAACAAAGTACTTGCACAGGCGGCGGTCACTGCAATGCTGCAAAAGAGAGTTTCGCCGTTGTGGGGCCTGCGCCCGTGGTTTGGCATGCCGGCCAGAAAGAAACACCTGCAGCCGCGCGTCACGGAAAAAAGCCTGCACACCTGCACGCGCCGTGGGGAAACACGTGCCGGCCGAAAATGTTTCTCCCGCCGCGAGAAGAAGAGTGGCGGCAATGAAAACCGGAGAGAGATTTTTGGTGGACTTCAGATTGATCTATTAAAAACAGTCATCCTATCCCCAGGGGGTAGAGGCCTATTTATAGGCGACTCCTAATACATGAAAAGACTAATTTACCCCTAGGGTAAATTAACACTGACTCTAAAATAAATTCCGAAAATCCTAAAATACCCTTGGAAAAATCAACTGACACAAATAAAAATATTCTGGACTTAAAAACTAAATATTAATATCCTAAAAACAAAATAATCATAGGTTTTCAATTTTGCGCCGAAACTGACAAAGCGTCCACTGTCTTCGCACCGGGTACCCGGATTGGGCTGACCCGACCCCGTAGCTTCCTCAGCCCGGCAATCGCTCGCCACCCGTGTACCTGAGTAAAACCCAGTCAATAGACCAGTGGATCCTCTGCCGCTCCTAGCCCATGTACCCGGATTGGGCCAGCCCGACTCTGTGGCTCCTCTGCCCGGCTGTCGCTCGCTGCCCATGTACCTAAGTCACACGCGCCTCAGACATGGCAGGTCTTCATTTCTCTTCTTTTGACTTCCATTGACAATCACTCATCACATCTGGAGTATCAAAACCATGTTCTTCAACATGGTTTCTCAATCTCCCCCTTTATGAGTGCATTGTCAACACCCTCTTCAGCACTTCTTTAGAACCTGCAAAACATGTGGAAACAGGAAAACAAAACAAAAGAAAATAGAAGAAAGAAAATAAAAGTTTAACCCTAATGACCAAAAGCCAAACAAAAGCAAGAGAATGGTCATTATGGTTAACCAAAAAATAAAGACTCAAAAACAAATGCAATCTCAGAATTACCAACAAGGAACTCTCCCTGAAATAAATCCTAGAGAAAGCTAAAAATGTTACCTAAACTCCAAAATTTCTCCCCCTTGTTGACAATTGGACTCATCAAGTGAGACTAAATGCACTCTAAAGAGACATAGACAAAAACTCCCCCTGAAATGCAGCTCTCCCTCAAAATATGCCATGAATGCAGATGGGGTGCAGGTGGAGTGTGAAAAGCATGCTTCTTAGATATGATTAACTACAATTACAACATATAACAGGTATAGCAAAAGATATACTGTCTAAGATACATGACATGATCAGTGCAATAGATGATATCTAAAGGGAGTCATTAGCACGCATTTTTTTATTTTTGCAAACAAAAGCATCACCACATTTTCTAGTTGACAAGCAAAGTAAAGCATGAAATGCAAAAGCTTACTATTATCTACCAAGATAAGCATTGTCCAAATCAAAGTGCTTCAGCAAGCTTGTCATCTTTTTCAAAATTTTCAGACTTTTTCTTTTTCCTTTTTATTTTTTCATCTCTGCCAGGGGTTATTTGCATGTCAAACCTTATCCTAACCGACCAAGTCAAGCCTAGGCCAGAACTGGACCATCAGAAGCTTAAGACATTGGTCTTGGCATACATTACACCGTCCTAGTTCATACCAAAGTGCTATGGTAAGCAGTCCAGAACAATGCAATGCGACAAAGCAAACCCACCTAGAGATTTTCTAATAATCATAAAAATGCGTAATTTTTTCATTTCTATGAATTTTTATCATTTTTATAACACATCTTTCATATTTTTAAAACATATAGATGTCCAAGTTGCATATCTGCATCTAAGTAAGGATCTAGCTACAAGGCATGTAAAAGATAGCGAAAGCATTCATCCTACACATGCTAGTTACCATAAGCAATGGTGATCATTTTTCAATTTTAAAGCATAAAAGCCATGCATATGACAAGTATCAGATATATCATGTGAACTGAAACAGAACATGATCATTGACAAGTAATCAAAAACATATACTAGCTAGAGAAAGTAAAGCAGATTAATCATATAACAGAAGCAAACTCAAAATGTGATTGATGATTATGCATGATATGAATGCACACAAAAATAAAGAAGAAAAGAAAAACTGACTCAAAGTATCCTAGAAAGGATACACAACCCCCAAATCCCCTCGCAAACGCTCAAAAGTAGATTGATCTAGGGGTTTGGTAAAAATATCAGCCAACTGCTGATGGGTATCAACATAAATAAGATCAATGACCCCTTTTTCATATTGATCGCTCAAAAAGTGAAAGCGCACATCAATATGTTTGGTTTTTGAATGAAGACATGGGTTTTTTCGTACACTAATTGCACTGGTGCTATCACAAAACAAAGGAACTCTAGCAGGGAAGACCAACCCAAAATCCCGCAAAGTAGAAATCATCCAAACCAACTGAGAACAGCAGCTAGCAGCAGCTACATACTCAGCCTCAGTAGTAGAAAGCACAACTCCAGATTGTTTTCTATAAGACCAAGAAACACGTGAAGAACCAAGAAGCTGGCAAGTACCGGAAGTAGACTTGCGATCCAGCCAGCACCCACCAAAATCAGCGTCCAAAAAACCAGCTAGATCAAGAGACGATGATGTAGAATAATAAAGACCTAAATCAGGAGCATAAGTAAGATACCTGAAAATACGCTTCACAGCCTGCCGGTGAGATGCGTGTGGCGAAGACTGAAAACGCACGCACACACCCACGACAAACTGAATGTCCGGTCTCGTCGTAGTCAAGTATAGTAGCGAACCGATCATCCCTCGATACTCTCCCTCGTTTACCTTAACGCCATTCTCGTCCTTGTCTAGACCTCCAGATGTACCCATTAGGGTCATCTGTGGCTTTAGCTCTCCACCAAAGTCAAATTTCTTTAGCATGTCCCATGTATACTTACCCTGGTGGATGAAAATATCGTCCTTGGTGTGCTTGATCTGGAGCCCTAAAAAGTACTTGAGTTCTCCCACGAGACTCATCTCAAACTCGCTATGCATATGCTTAGAAAACTTGGATACAAGCCATCTCTAAGCAAGAAAAGAGTCTTGTCCACAGAACCCATCACAAAACCTTTATGCAACAAGAACTGCTTCAGTCGATCATACCAAGCCCTGGGTGCCTGCTTCAGACCGTATAAAGCCTTCTGCAACTTGTAAACAAGTCGTGGAAATTTAGGGTTCTCAAAACCGGGAGGTTGCTTAACATAGACCTCCTCCTCTATATACCTGTTTAGAAAAGCACTCTTGACATCCATTTGATGAAGCTTAAAACCTTTAGAAGCAGCAAAGGCCAAAAGAATACGAATGGACTCAAGGCGAGCAACAGAGGTGAAGGTCTCTTCAAAATCAATACCTTCTTTTTGACAAAAACCATGTGCCACTAATCGAGCTTTGTTGCACACCACAACAACATCTTCACCTTGTTTGTTCTTAAACACCCACCTGGTGCCTATGGTGTTGCATCCAAGTGGCAGCTCAACTAGTGTCCAAACCCGATTGCGAACAAAGTTTTCAATCTCTTCTTGCATGGCGTTTATCCAATTTGAATCAGAAAGAGCATGAAAAACGTCTCGGGGCTCATAAGTAGCAACAAAAGCAGACTCAGCAAAAATAGCGAGAGAACCAACTGAAGACTGTAAGGATCTCTCAGTAAGATCATAGATGATGAGCTCTGAAGGGTGATCACGCTGAACTGCCCGGGATCCTTGGTGATCTGAAGTCATCTCACCAGAGTTAGCAACTGGCTCCTCTGGACTCGGCTAAGAAGTCATCTCACCGGAGTCAACACTTGGAACCTCCGGACTTGGCTGAGGAGGCTCGATTGAAGTAGAAGGAGTAATTATAGGTCCGTCCTCATCCTCAGTCGAAGTCTCAGAAGGTGTGGGGTCTGCAGGCGGTGCAGAGGGCCCACCATGCACTCTCCAAGCTCCTCATCTCCAGAATGCTCAAAAGAAGGAGTCGGCGAGAGCAAAGACTCATCAAAAGAAACCTCACAAGTCTCAACGAGCATCTGAGAATCTAGGTTCCAAACACCAAAGCCTCGTGAATGCAAAGCATAACCAAGAAAGACTCCATCCCAGCAACGAGACTCAAACTTGTCCTAATGCCCTCCCTTCTTGAGCACAAAGCACTTGCATCCAAAAGCTCGCAAGTGACTTACCTTGGGCTGTGTACCAAAACGCAACTCATATGACGTCTTACCTAAGTAAGCTCTAAGAAAAATGTGGTTGGCAAGATAGCAAGCTGTGTTCATCGCTTTAGCCCAAAAACGCTTAGGAGTCCTATGCTCATCAAGCATCATCCTGGCCATCTCGACAAGCGTGCGGTTCTTTCGTTCCACAACGCCGTTCTGTGGGGGAGTGTAAGGAGCAGAGAACTGATGATCAAGACCCTGATCACTACAGAAACTGACGAACTGAGACTTCTTAAACTCAGAGCTGTTGTCCAAACAAATTGCTCACATCAGACCATTATTCTCGTTCTTCAGCTTCAAAATCAGGTCATGAACATACTGAAAAGTCTCATCCTTAGACTCTAGAAAGTAAACCCACGAGAAACGAGAAAAATTGTCAACAATCACAAGGGCGTACCACTTCACACCGACTAAGCGTACTCGAGCTGGACCTACTATATCCATGTTCAACAGCTCTCCCGAGTACGAAGTCATCACCTGAGTCACTGGTGCGTGAGACGCGACAACCATTTTCCCATGACGACAAGGATGACACACTAGATCCTTCTCCATCTTAAGCTTAGGCAATCCTCGGATAAGATCCATAGAACTCAATCTAACAACTAGATCCAAGCTCAAAAGGCCTAACCTTCTATGCCACTTCCATAGCTCAGAGGAGGATCCGGCCATCAGACAACGAGAAAGGCCAGAAGAACTAGAGAAATCAATACGAAAAAACTTACCGAAAGGTGAGATCCGATAGACTAAAGATCCTCTATAATCAACAACAGAAGACATGCCCTTCTTAAAGCACACTTCTAAACCATCCTCAAGCAGTTGCGAAACAGAAATTAGATTACAGTTCAGATTTCCAACTAAAGCAACATTCTTCAAAGATAAATAATCAGAAATACGAATCGACCCGATACCTTGTACCTTCCCTTGACCACTGTTCCCGAAAGTGATGTATTCCTTGGAGCTCGGGGGAGTGAGGCTGGAGAACCATATGCGGTGTCCAATCATATGGCGAGAACATCCTGAATCCATGATCCAAACATCCTCCAGACCTCGATCCTACAAGATCAATGATCATGAGTGGGAGCAAATGGTCGACCACCAGGTCTAGCAAAAGTACTAAACCAGTGTCGAGCCATCTACACGTAAGTAGGAAAGCAGAAGGAATCATATGAGTCTACACCAAAACACGGCTCAAAGCGCGGTCCTCTGTTCTACCTAAAATCATGGTCACGAGGTCCATAATCGTATCACTGACGATCTGGCACTCTGCCGGAATGAAAACCACCCTCCAGAGCACGGTCATAAAAACCGTCTCCTCTACCACCACCTACATGACATGGCCTGGCCTCTAGCCTCTCTCTACGTCGAGGAACTCTTTGTCTACCATCCTGCTGGTAGAACTGCTCTTGCCCACCTCGAGCTCTCTCTGCTCGCTCAACCCGCTTTCTCCTAAAGCAAAACTCCTCAAGATGCACGTCTCTCTGACAAAACTCACAGTGATAGGTAGGCTTTTTGGGATGTGGTTGAGGTTTGGGATTCTTAGGCTTGGTGGTGTTGGGTGTAACATCTTTGGTGTGAGAGGGTCCAGGTAAAGAGTCAAGAGAAGTGTGGAGTGGTTTAGGCTTTGGAACCCAGATCTGCTTCTTGGGTGGAGCTTTAGGTTGTTCTTGGAACACTCCATCCTTGGGCTAACTATCCTTAAAGGACGAAGTGGAGTGAGTCTTGGGATATCTCTGTTCGGGAGTCATCTTACTCCACTCCACTGCTTGGCTAATAGCACTCTCAAAATCAGCCTTGGTATAGGTGTAACCTACCCTAAACCCATCCTGTCTCTTGAACTACTGGATCATCATGCCGAGCTGTGGCTCTCTGGCACTAATCCAAATCAAGATCTGATGGAGGTAAAAGTTCTCGTTCTGAACATCAGCTAGCTCCTCTCTCAAAGAAGCTAACACCTCCACCTGAGATAAGCAGATCTCACACTCTCTATCAACATCGACAGACTTCTCAGCTTTTAGCTTGATCAACTCCATTCTCATGGACAAACAGTTCTCACAAATAGTGGGTGGAACTGTCAAGGTCTCAAGCTCTAGCTTAGTCTTCTCCAACTCAGCTCTCACTCCAACTAACTCACTCAACTGCTCATCACTCTGGCTCTCAGCTCAGCTATACTAGCTGTTGGGGGAAAATATCTCATCTTCGGGGTTATTGCCGAAGCAGCATAAAGACAGTCAACCAGTTCGAAGATTCTCCGAAGATCATCTTCGAAGATGCCCAGAACCCCGTTCGAAGCACGAAGACAGGCATTGGTTCGAAGTATGTCTTCGAACTAAAGCCCTTTAGGATCTTTTCTGCCAGCTAAGATGGAAGACTTATCTTCTTTTCTATTAGATTAGTCTTTTACCATTTTAGCCCTATTAAGGAAACCAAATAGTTTCCTTAATGTCGGTTGTAATAGAGGGATAAATAGGTCTTTTCCTTAATGTTTGGGCCTATAAATACCCCCCATTTCACCCTGTAATAGGGACCGAATACAAGTGATTCAATACACACTTTCGAACTATTCTAAGTTATTATCCTTTCGGAGGCTTAGAACAGTTTGCTTCACAAACACTTCGTTTGTTAGTTTTCTTTTCTACAGAAACCTATTAGCGTAATCTTTTACGCCAACACTAGCTAAATGGGATGGGCAGTCTACACAAGGTACAACGATAGTGGCATGAGCATTTTTCAGCTCCTGCTGAGTGCTCTCAAGCTCAGTGGCCAAGGCGTCTCTCTCATCTACTCTCTCTGTGTACCTGGACTTAAGAGTCGTCAGGTCACACAACAACACCTAACAGTTAGGGCACTCACCACTATCACCCAAGCAAGGGGAAGAAGACAAACTCTCAATCTTGCCATTCGCCATGGAAAGCTCACTCTCAAGCTCATATATCCTCTTCTTAGCCCCTCAAAGCAGTTTCTCCCGATACTTCAACTCCTGACGGTTCTGTTCTAGTAAATTAACAACTTCTTGTTCATAGGAAAATACCTTCTCATCATCGTCGTCATCGGAGTGGTCGGAGGAGTCCTGTTCTTTCTTCTCCCCAAGAGCCATTGAGCAGAAGCTCATGTGGATAAGAGATCTCACCTAATCTGAGTAGGATTCAGCCAGGTGGTTAAGATTTGGATAAGAGATCAAAAACAGCCGAAATATCCTAATCTGAATAGGACTCTATTGGCCGGAGTGGGCCTCTGCAGGCCTCACCGAAGCTAGTCTGTCGGGCCGAAGCCCACAAGCCGCTGAAGGGGCCAACTGGGCCAAAGCCTGTCTATGAAGCAGACCTCCGAAGGTGCTGTCGAAGCCCAACGGAGGATGGGCCTTCGACAATTCAGGGCTTTGGCCTGTGCCGGAGATGACATATTTTCGGCTCAAATTACCAAAATTGATATTTCGACAATTTCTACCATTAATGCCAAATTCGAGTGTCAACACATCTTGATAGGTTGGAGGCTTATCTCTATGGTAACCGTATACTTTTCAGAAATCCACAAAATACAACCTTTTCTTCTTTATTCAAGACATATCATGCTGCTAGAATGGAAACTGAATTGCCATCTTGTTCTAAGTACAAGTCATCTTGTATGCCCATATCCTGCAAATCTAGTCTCGCGTTGACTATAGCCTTATTCTTGCCCTCAAGACGGAGTATTATGCCCAGAAGGGCATCACATATATTTTCTCACTATGCATCACATCAAGATTATGTGGAAGCTTCATGTTTTTCCAATAAGGTAGTGTCCACAAAGCAGATTTGCGGCTAAACAATTTTGGCTCATCATCCTTCTCTCCACGCTTCCTTTTCTTGCTACCATCAGGTTTACCAGGCCTAAAATCTTTTACCCTTCTCTAGGCACTCCAATGTCTCCTCAATACTCAACTTTGTTGGCTCTACACGGTTTTCACAGTGTCCGTCAAATGCCAAGCTTCTTCGCCACTTGTGAGTTTTTGGAAGGAAGCGACGGTGTCCAATGTAACATATCTTTTTCCTTAGCCTCCTTGACAATGGATATTTGTTGCAATAAATACATGCATAGTAACTTTTAGTAATTCGCCCAAATAAAACACCCAAAGCTGGATAATCATGGATACACCATAGTACCGCAGCGCGAAGGTCAAAATTTGAACCACTCAATGCATCATAAGTTCTCAGACCCTCCGAGAGTTTTAATAAATCCTCTATAAGTGGTTCTAAGAATATGTCAAAGTTCTTGCCTGGAGACTTTGGTACTGGGATAAGAAATGCCATGATACAATTGGATGCATCGGTGCATGACCATGGTGGTTGATTGTATACTTTTACAAGTTCAGGCCACATACTATACGATTTGTTCATGTTGCCAAATGGATTGAACCCATCTATAGCTAAACCAAGCCTTAGGTTTCTTGCATCGGTATCAAAGCTTGGATACACATCATCAAAGTCTTTCCAAGCATCGCCATCGGCTGGATGACTCATTTCATTGTGCACGTGAACTCGCTTCTTCTTGTGCCATTGGGTCTCCTCATATGTTACTTTGGATGCAAACATCCTATTTAGCCTAGGTATAAGAGCAAAATATCTTAAAACCTTTTTTGGAAGCCGTTTGCCACCATCTGCATATATCCACCGACTTTCCTTGCATTTTGGGCATTTTTCATGCTTTGCAAATACCTATGAAAACAACACACAATTATTCTCACAAACATGGATTAACTCATATCTAAGGCTGAATTCTCTAAGATATCTTTTTGCTTTGTCATATGATTCTGGAAGATCACAATTCTGGAATGACCCTGACAATAACTTCAATAATGCGGTAAATGTTGTGTTGTTGATCATATAGAATGACTTTATATAAAGTAATCTAACTAGAAAAGAGAACCTTGAGTGCATAGAACCCAGACAAAGAACATGTTTTGCATCTTCAAGAACTTTAATAAACTTAGCTTGTTGTCCATCTTCTTCTGTAGTTGTACATAGGTTTGCAAGCATCTCTGTCATACCCTCATCTTCATTGTCATTCTCATCCAAATCCAACAAACCTTCCTCATTAGATTCATTTGTATCCTCTGCATATTCCACAATGTCAGCATGAAATCTGTCTCCATGGTAAACCCACTGACTATATGTAGCTGACATCCCAAAGAGATGTATATGGTCATGCACTTCACGCTGACTCCTTGAAGATCGATTCATACATCTACGACATGGGCAACATATAGCATCATCTTCATGATATCTATCTCGAACAAAAGACATGAATTGTGTAACGCCCTCCATGAATGTAGCATTGAACCGAGTAGCATTAATCCATGACCTTTCCATCTACTGAATACAATAACAAAACCTCTAATTAGCTACAAATTATTATTTCCATTATACGGCAAAACATCAAAGTATTATGAAAATCTATCAAGAGTAAAAGAGTAATTTAACCATGCAGTACAGAATTCAACTCCAATTCACTCAAATTCATTTTGAATCAATCAATTTATGGCTCTAATTAAAGACTAATAGCAAAGAACTAAACTTGATAGTGCCCTTGAAATGCGATCAAGTCGATCGTAGCTCCACCTTCAGCTTTCTACACACCTCGGTGGCAGTGGCTACAGAGGTCGGCGACGGTGGCTACAGATGTCGGGGGCGGTGGCTACAGAGGCCGGCAATGTTGGTACAGACGCCATCGGTGGCGGTGGTTACTACACAATGCAGCGGTGGTTTCTACATAACAGGGAACATCGGGCCGTGGAAAAAAATTAATGGGCCAAACATTTAAACGGTCCTCAATCTATTATTATCACATAAATTGCTATTTCTAGCAAGAAGTGGCCATTGGCATAGTGGTTCAAACCCTTTATACCAAACCGAAGGTGCAGTGTCAAAATACTAGGGGGACACTGTTTTTGTTGTTTTTCTCGTGGGAATAGCCATACACATGAAAAATTGATAGAAACATTCAGACCACTTTAAAAATTCAGAAATTTCAAAATTCATATTTTGGATTATAAGTTTCATATTTTAGATAATAATATGTTTTGAGAATTCATAGAAAATTTGGAAAAACATTCAAAACAATTCTAAGAAAATGTATAAAATTTAAAAAACATTCAAAACACTTCTAAAAGTTTGTGTAAAATTCAAAAGTTTCAAAAGGTTTTAAAATATTTGATATCATTTTCTTATTTATTTTATCTGAAAATACTAATAAAATATTAATTTTATCCTAGGCTGCACATTTTAATGACGAAAAACAAATTCTGACAGGTGGGGTCTACACGGTCAAAATGTATAGTTGCACTTTTATGACAAATTTATGTTAATGTACATGACGAATATTTTCACTTCATCATAGATGTACGAATTGGCTGACGCCCACATCCAACATCCATGATGAATATCTCATAATCGTCATTAATATACCTTCTTTTGTGACCAAAATTTGTATCGTCATTCTCAAATTGTCACAGATGTAAGGATTTCTAGTAGTGATAGTCGGCCAATAAAAACCCACTCTTTTGAGCATCCAACTCATTTTCTGGGCCGACTGATGAGTGCCACAAAGTCCCTCATGTACTCTCCCATAGCAAGTTTAGACTGATCGGCATTCAAACTTTTCAAAAGCACTACATCAATTTTTCGGCGATACAACTCATCATCAAGCAACACAAATTTAAACGCTTGGCGCCGAACTTTTCGATCAACCCGTTTACTAGGATCCCTCAAATACTAAATAATTGGAGTCCTCCAATCATCCTCATGATTTCCTGAAGTACTCACCAAATTCTCACTTGAATTGGCATTCATATCAAAAACTTCAATTTGCCCCTCGTGCCCCAAATCCTTCTAACACAGACCGGTCAGACCGACCATAGTGGACCGGTCAGACTGACTATTGTCAGTTAATCAGCATGGGGCGGTCAGACTGGCCTAGCATGGCTGGTCAGACCGACTACACACCGGCGGTCGGACCAGCCATGTCAAGCCGTTTAAACCGATGTGTTGTGAGTCGCATGATAAAAATAAGTCAAGCATCGCTTTTTCTTGCGAGAAAAATTTACCTATTTTGACTTGATAACTAGATGCTTGTTGAGCAAAATCATTTGCAACTAAGTTGGCTTCTCAAGACACATGGGAAATTTCAAAATTATTAAAAGTACCAATTATGTCTAGGAATTTGTCCAAATAGCTATTTAGCAAACCATTAAAGCATTGAGAAATTCTAGCTACATGTTGAACAACTAATAAAGAATCACCATATGCATGGACATATTTAACATTCATGGAATCTAAAAGTTCAAGTCCTAGCAATAGAGCTTCATATTCGGCTTGATTATTAGTACAAGGAAATTCTAAATAGGTCGAGATTTTGAAACTCATACCACTAGGTGATATGAGCACAACTCCGACACCTTGGCCATTCTTGCAAGTGGAACCATAAAAATAAAGTTTCCATGGCACTATTTCAATTAGATCAGTATCACTACTACAATTACATCTACATGGTGATCAACTATAAAGTTTGCGGCGACCTGACCTTTCATAGCTTTCAAGGGTTCATAAGACAAATAATACTCAATTAAAGAATAAGCTCATTTTCTGATTCTCCCACTTAGAATCGGCTTTTGCAACATGTACTTTATAACATCGGTTTGACAAGTGACAATACATGTGTCGGATAGAAAATAGTGGCGAAGTTTGGTACATGCATAATAAAGTGGCAAACTCAAATGCTCCAAAAACATGTACCTCATCTCGGCATATAACAGGCGACGACTCAAGAACGTGATGATATATTCCTTTCCCTCCACCTCTTGAGTCAACATGGCTCCTATTACACTATCTTCTACAGCAACATACAACCAAAACACAATTCAGGCTTTCGGTGCCCTTACCACAGGTGGTGATGATAAGAATTCTTTAATTTGATCAAAAGCTCGTTGCTGAGTTGCCCCCAAGTGAATTCGGCTTCATTATTTAGCTGAAGTATGGGGACAAAAGCATCAATCTTGCCAGATAGATTAGATATAAAACAACACAAATAGTTAACCTTGCCTAGCAACTTTTGCACATATCTCTTACATGTCGGCGCTTCAAAGTTCTTAATCTTCTCAAGTCTCTTAGGATCAATCTCAATAACTCTTTCATTAATCATAAATCCTAAAAACTTGCCCGCCGACACATCAAAAGCACACTCGAGCGGGTTCATTTTTAAGCAATATTGATGTATTCTTTCAAAAGAAACTCTCAAATCGGCTAAATGATTACCGATGGCATCTGATTTGACTATAACATCATCTATATAGACCTCTAGCATAACTCCTAGCAAGTCATGAAAGATCAAGTTTGTTGGGGGAGATAATCCCGACGGCTGAAGGGGGCCCACAACCAGGGGGTCCGAGGCCTAGCACCGGAGGCCGCCTTCCGGGAGCAGGACGCCGGAGGCCGCCTTCCGGGAGCAGGACGCCGGAGGCCACCCCCCGGGAGGAGGACGCCGGAGGCCACCCCCCGGGAGAAGGATGCCGGAGGCCACTCTCTGGGAGCAGGACGCCGGAGGCCACCCTCCGGGAGAAGGACGCCGGAGGCCACCCTCTGGGAGAAGATTGCCGGGGGCCCTCCCTCGGCCCGCAGTAGCGAACCCAAAGGGAGTGTTGACGGGAAAAGGACTGAACAAGTACACGGGGGGACAGGATCACGGGCCTGTGAACCGTGTCGGGCGGCATAGGCAGCGCCCGACACGGTTGATATGCCGTCAGAGTCGAATCTTCTTGTCTGTACTATGTATAGTCCATTTTGTTTGTACTATTGACCGGCCATTGATCGTGTAGCCGTTGGCGGACCAGAGGCGCTTGGCCCTCTAGACGGGGCGCCTTATAAATACCCCTCAACTGTAGTTGTAACGGACAGGCTCAAGAAGCATTGAATACATCACTCTCATTTCCACTAAGAAACCTGCTGGTACGATCCGTCGTCCCAACAATTGGCGCCGTCCGTGGGGAACCTTAGTTCAAGAAGCTAGTGTCCTCTACACCCACTCACCTAGAAAGCATGTCAAGTCAAAATGGAGCAAACACGGTTCCCCCGCGCCGGTCGGCCCACACCGCCGGGGTCGAGCCCGCTTCGATCCCCGACCCCAGCCCTTCGGCCCCTGCTGTTGCGCCGGCCGGGGTGCCCTCCCTAGAGCCAACCAAGGCGCCGGAAGGGACGCCCGAGGCCGGAGGCCCTGTTGGCGTACCTGAACTGACCTCCGTCAACCTGGCAGGATTGACGGAGGAGCTGCCGGAGCAGCACGTTCCAGGCGGACCCCCGGTGGTGTCCCTCCAGACCGACTACGCCCGCTCATGGGACCCCGACACCGCTTCAGGAGGAAGCGGGAGCCAAGCCGACGCCCTGGCCGCCGAGAACGCTCGGCTGAAGGCGGAACTGGCTTTGTGGTGCCAGGAGGCATCGCTTCGCCCTCCGTAGCCCCTCCGCGCCGCGAAAGCTGTGGCCGTGACGCTGAGCGACGACGAAGATCCGGCGGACGAAGAAAACCCATCGTACGACGAAGAGTCCCCTCTGCATCCGGATCTTCAGAGGGTGCACTTCGGCTAAAAGTTTCGCGCCGCCAAGCTTCCCAAGTACTCCGTAGACTCCGACCCTGGGGAGTTCTCCCGTTCCTACGCCCTGGCAATAGAATCGTCCGGAGGGAGCCGGGACACCATGGCTAAATGCTTCCCCCTGGCGCTCGAAGGGATCGCTCTCCGGTGGTTCTGGTTCATGGGAACAGCCGAGGAAGAAATTCGTCAACAATTTCCAAGGGACTTTCGTGGCCCCCATGTCCACCGGGAGCCTCTTCCAAGTGAAGCAGCAACCCGGGGAAACCTTGCGGCAATATTCCCAGCGCTTCGCACACACCAAGGCCCAGATCAAGGGGCTCTCGGCTTCCTCTGTCATCGATGCGGCCCGAGAAGGCGTCACCCACCCAGGCCTCCTCGACAAACTTCACTGGAAGCCCATCTCTTCGGTGGCGCAACTCATGACATACTTCGAGGAATACGCCCAGTCCGAGGAGGGCCAGATGCGTCGGCAAGCGATGATAGTTCCCGTCAGGGCCCCAGGCGCCAGGACATATGAAGCCCCCTCGGACCCCAGCCGGGTAGTGCGCCACACTTCCGACTTCCGCCGCCAGGAGCCCGGTCGGCAGGATTCCGTCCACCGGGACTCTCGGTGGGGCTGAAAGCATCTTCGGGGGGAGGTCCTCAGCATTACCCCCCGAGCCCCCGCCAAGCATCTGCACACGCCCGGCGGAAGCCACCTGGTCGGAACCAAGCCTCCACCCCGAACGCCTTCCGGAGAAGCCTTCTACTGTAGCGTCCACGGACTCCTGCCGGACCATACTCGCCCTTCGCAGCGGCTACCTCGAGCGCAGCGCCGGTCGCGGCTCCGCCGACAGGGGGTCCCTACCCCTCGCCCAGAAGCGGTCCAGGTAGTTGGGCGCCGCGACGAGCCGGAAGCCTTGACCTCGGCCTCGGAGTTCGGCGGGGTCGCGGCCCCCAAGCTCGAGGGTGCGCCGGATCGGGGGAAGTGAGTGGTCCTCCCCATATCCGGAGGAGGAGCCCTGGGGGCTCTTTCCAAGCGGCAGCGCCGGGACTACGTTCGGGAGGTTGGACATATCGGCACGTCCGGCCCCGTGACCCTCCCAGAGTGGTCTCATGTCCCCATCACCTTCACCGCTAAAGATGCCTCCGGAGTCAAGTTCCCGCACGCCGACCCCCTCGTCATCTCAGCGGACATCGCCGGAGTTGAGGTGCGTCGCATACTGGTCGACGGAGGGAGTTCTGCTGACATCATATTCGTGCAGGCTTTCGATCAGTTGTGCCTGTCGCGCAAGCACCTACTGCCAGCCTCGTGTCCGCTCCAAGGCTTCGCGGGTCCCCCGCTCGACGCCCTGGGCCAGGTCGTGCTGGCGGTGACCTTCGGCGACTCCCCTCTCCAGCGCTACGAAGAGATCCTGTTCGACGTGGTCGACGCTCCGTACGCCTACAACGCTATCTTCGGAAGGGGGATGCTCAATCGCTTCGTAGCCGTCGCCCACCACAACTACCTCTGCCTCAAGATGCCGACTCCCGGAGGGGTGTTGTCGGTCCTAGGTGACCAGGCCGCAGCCCGCCGGGTCGAGTACGGCCATTCAGCACCGTTGGAGCCGCGGTAGATCCACAGTGTCCGCGAAGGCGCCGAAGGAGCAGACCTCCCAGGAGGCGGAGACCCCGGGCAGAAGGGCCACCCCGCCAAACCTCTCCCGGAGGGGGAAGTCATTACCAAAATCTTGACCCAAGAAGGGAAGGAGTACCCGATCAAGTTCGGAGGGGGTCTGGAACCGGAGGCGTCGGCGCAGCTCGAAGCCATCATCCGCGGCAACCTTGACGTCTTCGCATGGTCTGATGAAGACATTACCGGCGTCGACCGCTCGATCATCGAGCACTCACTGGCCGTCGACTCGAAGGCACGGCCGGTCCGCCAGGGGCTCCAGAGGCTTTCCACCGAACGGGCCAAGCTCGCCAAGGCCGAGACGGAGAAGCTGCTTCGAGCAGGGGTCATTCGGGAAGTGAGTCATACTGACTGGTTGTCCAACCCAGTGTTTGTCCAAAAGAAAACATCTGGCAAATGGCGCATGTGTATCGACTTTACTTCTCTGAATAAAGCTTGCCCCCGTGACCCCTAACCCCTGCCTCGCATTGACCAACTAGTTGACTCCACAGCCGGCGCAGAACTCCTCAGTTTCCTCGACGCTTATTCCGGATACCACCAGATCTGGTTAAAGCCCGAGGACCAGGTGAAGACAAGTTTTGTCACCCCAGCCGGAGTATTTTGCTACCTACGGATGCCCTTCGGCCTCCGCAATGTAGGGGCCACCTTTTCAAGGCTAATCTCCAAAGCCCTGGGTCATCAGTTGGGGCGTAATGTGGAAGCATATATGGACGACATCGTCATCAAAAGTGCCACCAAGAGCCACCACGGCTCGGACATAGCGGAGACCTTCGATAGCCTCCAGCGGTGTGGAATCCGGCTCAACCCAGAAAAATGTGTCTTCGGAGCACGCGCAGGGAAGCTACTTGGGTACCTCGTTTCCAGCCGGGGCATTGAAGCCAGCTCAACACAAGTTCAGGCATTGCAGAACATGTCCCTCCCTCAGAACCTGAAGCAAGCACAGAAGCTGGCCTGGTGATTGGCAGCCCTCGGGCGATTTTTAGCAAATTCAGCAGAGCGAAGTCTGCCCATCTTCAAGGCGCTCCGAAGTTCTAAGCATTTCGAGTGGACCCTCGAGTGTCAGGACTGTTTCCAGCAGATCAAGGAATATCTCTCCGGCCTTGTGGCCCTCGCCACACCCCAGGCCGATAGTCCTTTATTGGTCTACCTCGCTGCCTCCGGCAACGCAGCGAGTGCGGCTCTAGTCCAAGAGGAGAAACTCGACGGGAGGCTAATCCAACGCCCCGTCTAATTCGTCTCCGAAGCCCTCGCCGGCGCTAAGGCTAGGTACTCCGAGCTCGAAAAGGTGGCCTACGCCCTCGTCATGGCATCACGGAAGCTCCGGCACTACTTCCGGGCTCACGATGTCGTCATCCCGACTGCCTACCCGCTAGGCGACATGTTCCGGAACAAGGACGCCATCGGCCGCATCGGAAAGTGGGCAGTGGAATTAGCCCCGTTCGGGATTTCCTTCGTCGCCCGGACAGCCATCAAGTCTCAAATCCTCGCCGACTTCGTCGTGGAGTGGACGATGGCCCCCGAGCGTGCAGGTGCCGAAGCAAGCGAGGGGGTCTGGACTGTCTTTTCGGACGGAGCTTACTAGGCCTCAGGGGCTGGGGCCGGAGCAGTCATCATTTCCCCCTCCGGCCAGCAGGCCCTATATTTTGCTCGGCTAAGCTTCAAGGCCACCAACAATATCGCCGAGTACGAAGGGGTCCTCTTGGGTCTCCGCAAGGCGCACGCGCTGGGAGCAGAGCGTGTGGTCATCAAGACCGATTCCCAAGTAGTCGCCGGGCACATCAACAAGAGTTTCTAGGCTAAGCATCTAGACCTCGCCTCTTACCTCGACTTCATCCGCAAGCTCGAGGCATCCTTCAAGGGCATATCCGTCCAAAACATCCCGCGAGGTGAAAACGGCCAAGCTGACGCCCTCGCCAAAGCCGGGGCAGGAGCTCAAGCCTTGCCGCCGGGGGATTTTTTCGAGGAGATCACCCAACCTTCGGCGCCCCCTCGCAGCGAGGCCCCCTCGGACGAGCCTTTGCCGCCACCCCGGCCAGCTCCAGTCCTGTGTACGGTCGATACCGATTGGCGGGAGCCCATCCTGCACACGCTCGCAGGTAGCGAAGACGATCGCCCTAGCCCAGACCAAGCTCGCCTCCAGCTCCGTGCGAGGTCATTCGAAGTCATCAATGGCATTCTGTACAAGTCCGGAGTATGCTCCCCGTTGCTCCGTTGCATCTCGCGCTCGGACGGAGTGGCCATGCTCCGAGAAATCCACGGGGGGCTGTGCGGGAGCCACCTGGCACCACGGGCCCTCGCAGGCAAAACTCTCTGGCAAGGCGTATACTGGCCCACTATCGTTGCCGACGCCGAAGAACTCATCCGCACCTGCCAAGGCTGTCAGTGGATGGGGCGGCGCAGTCACCAACCCCCCGCAAGCCTGCTACCCATCCTCCCGTGTGGCCTCTGGCCCGCTGGGGCATGGACCTCATCGGGCCACTTCCCAGAGCGAAAGGCAACTTGCGCTTTGCTATTGTCGCCGTCGAATATTTCTCCAAGTGGGTCGAAGCGGAGCCATTGACCTCCATCACATCCCGAAGCGTCCAGAAATTCTTTTGGCAGAACATCGTGTGTCGTTTCGGAGTACCCAGGCAGCTCACATTGGACAACGGAACGCAGTTCGACGCTGGGGCTTTCCGGGCATTCTGCGACGAGTTGGGAGTCCAGCTCTGCTTTGCCGCCGTGCGGCATCCCCAGTCTAACGGGGCCGTGGAGCGAGCTAATGGGCACATTCTCTCAGGCCTCAACAAACGCATCGTTGGCTTAGCCAAGGGGTCATGGCCCGACGAGCTGCCGAAGATCTTGTGGTCCATCCGGACAACCACTTCCCGGGCCACCGGCTTCACTCCATTCCGCCTCTTGTTCGGCGACGAAGCAATGACCCCAACGGAGCTCTGAGCCGGTTCGCTACGCGTCACAACGCCCGAGGCCAACGACGAGCGCACCGTCTCCCTCGACCTGGCCGAAGAGACACGGCTCCGAGCCGTTGCCAACCTCTCTCAGTATCAGAAGGAGACCAAGGCCTGGTACGACCCCAAGGTCAAGCGCAATGAGTTCCAACCAGGGCACCTCGTCCTTCGCACGGTGGTCGCTCCCACCAAGTTGGGCAACAAATGGGAAGGGTCGTACATTGTAACAAAGTCCGGACGACCGGGCTCCTAACGGCTCGCCACCCTAGAAGGCGAGGAGCTGAAGCATACTTGGCACGCGGAGCACCTGAAGCATTACTTTCCGTAGTCTCATCCGTGTATTCCGATAGCGGCTGCTGGTACCCGCTTTTGTATCCAAATCGCGTAATAAAATCACCAGACAAGTGTTTTCGCCCCGAACGAAGCACGCAACGACTCTAAGAATCTCACTTCACCAAAGCAATCGGGTTCCGAGCTCTGGCTCGAAGCACCATCGCTATTGGGTTCCGAGCTCTGGCTCGACGGTCCCTCACTACCGGGTTCCGAGCTCCGGCTCGAAGCACCCTCGCTATCGGGTTCCGAGCTCCGGCTCAAAGCACCCTCGCTATTGGGTTCCGAGCTCCGGCTCGACGCACCCTCACTACCGGGTTCCGAGCTCCGGCTCGCAGCACCCTCGCTATCGGGTTCCGAGCTCCGGCTCGAAACCCTTGCTATTGGGTTCCGAACTCCGGCTCGACGCACCCTCACTACTAGGTTCTGAGCTCCGGCTCGACGCACCCCCATTACCGGGTTCTGAGCTCCATCTCTACGCACCCTCGTTACCGGGTTCCGAGCTCCAGCTCGAAGCACCCTCGCTATCGGGTTCCGAGCTCTGGATCAACGCACCCTCGCTATCGGGTTCCGAGCTCCTGCTCGACGCACCCTCGCTCTTGGGTTCCGAGCTCCGGCTGGACGCACCCTCGCACTCAGATTCCTAGGCCCCGTCCGACGTATGCCGCCCCTGTCTGCGAGATGCATTCACCGCGCCTTCCTCCTAGCTAGTTAGCGCCCAGCCGGCAAACCGACTACCCGCTAAGGAGGGGGGAAGGGAAGGAGCAAGGCGAAAGACTTTAACCGCACATATTGGAAACACGAAGGGCGTACAATGTTTATTACAAGTCAAGGATATAAGAGAGGAATCAAGAGAAGTTCTCATCCAAGCCAAGCAAGAACCGAAGGCCCCCTCGGTCGGAGGGGCCGCCCGAACCAGAGCACGCTTCGGTTGAAGGCCCGGGCGCAGTTCGCACGGACCTCTCCTTCCTCCTCCTTCGCTCCTCCTCCTTCTTCTAGGCGCGAAAGGCCCTCTGGTCCTCTTGAAGTTGGGCCCAGCTACGCAGATCGCCCCCCCCGGGGGCGCTTCATCCAAGCCGGCGTCCGTATCAGACCAGTCAACCGGTTCGGGAGACGAAGACAGGGAGCGGGGCCCTCTTCCTTCTTCCTTGATATGGTTCAGAACCTCTCGGAGGACGTCAGGGTCCGCGCGCCAGTCACTTCTACGAGGAAGAACGAAGCGTGCAGGCCGGTTCACTCGCAGAACCTCGAAGATAGCCCATCGATGTCGAAGGGCGTCGTCAAATTCAAGAACTTCGACGTCGCAGTCGCAGTCACGGGCACCCTGAGTGAGCCCCAGAAAAGTACTCTTTATTAATATATGATCAAGTTTCCTAAGCTATTACAGGCTAAGGTAGCGATAGACTCTGAAAAAGCTACACCTTAGGATCTGGCTGACGGGCCGATACCGAAAGCTTCGAGGGAGCCGGGGGACCACGTGTGCGGAGCGCCTCCTCCAGCCAAGCCTTGATTGCTTCAGGACCCTCGGTTTGCCAGACCGCCTTGAGCACCCTCCAGGACTGGTTCAGCGCAAGGCTCGTCGTCCGGAGGTGATCCCCCACGAAGGTGACCGGATGCAGGCTCGAAGACGAAGGAAGCGGAAGCCCAGACGCTTCGAGATGCCGAAGGATCCCATAAGCGGCCACCCGAGCAGACACCTCGTCGTACCGCGCCACGGTAAGGTGTATTTGCCGGATGGCGGACTAGATAAACTTCACCCGACGGACCAGGGGCTCCCGGGCGATGTCAAACATGCCACAGCCAGTGCCGTAGCACGCCAGCACCTTCCGGAGGGACTCCGCGGCGTCAGCCGCCGTCTTCCCGGCCTCGACAAGCGCCTCGGTAATCGCCCCGTTCCGGGCGTTGAGGTCCACCTCGACCCGCTCCATCTGGGCCACCCGGGTCTCGAGGGCTTCGGCGTTAGCTGCAGCTTCCGAGGCTTGGGTCCGGAGCGCGGACACCTCCCCCTCGAGCCGCTCCGCTTCCGTGGCCCGGGACCGAAGCCCCTCTGCTTTGGCTGCTCGAACTCGGAGGGCGTCGATCTCCACCTCCAGCTCGTCGGCTCGGGCGGCTCGAGCACGGAGCCCCTCCAACTCCACGTGCTGGCCCGAAGCCTCCCTCGTGCCGACAGGGGCTCCGGACCTCGCATACGGAGCGTCGTCAGGGAGCGGGGTGACTGGATCGACGCCTCGGGCCAATGTGCCTGCGCAGGCGAGCAAGAGCTAAGGCCGAGAAGGCCCCAACGTTTAACGAAAGGATGGGTAAACTATCGTACCTTCGTCCGCAGCGTCGGCAAGGTCCTCCGGAAGCTGGATGGGCCCCGACGGGCTCGGGCGGTAGAAGAGGATGTCGATGGAGTTCACCGGGGAGCCCGCCGCCGCCGCGGCGAGCTCGGCCTCTATGTCGGCGCTCTTCTCAACAGCGCCGAGCGGATCATCCAGCCCCCCGCGGTCCAAGCTGTCCGTCGCCCTGCTCCCGTGGGAGCCGACGGAGCCCCCCTCCGAAACCGGTCCACGCGAGGGAGCGGTCTCGGGGCGTGGCATCGCTCCGATGACAGGCGCCTCCTGCCTAGGCCCCGGCGCGGGCTCCGCTGGACCCTAGCGAGGGGGAGCATCTTCGCTCCTTCTAGCGACCGGCCGAACCAACGGGGTCGGGTCCGGAATTATCGCGGGGTCTCCCGACTCCGATTGGGCCCCATCACTAGAACCTCCGCACTCGGAGTGGGAGGCGGAGGAGCGTCCCGGAGAAAGTTGCCTTAGCCCCTTCACTATCTTCTTCTTCTTGGGGGGGCGGCGAGGAGAGAGGCCCCCATTGGCGTCGCCTACCTTCCTCTTCAAAACATTCCGAAGGACCTCACCCTCCGGAAGGGGCGGAGGCGAGAGCTCGAGCGCCCCCCACACTCTGTTGGAGCGCTCCCAGGAGCCCACCAACTCCATTCGCCGGGTGCGCTCGGCCGCGGTAGGGACTCCAAGGATCCTCTCCGTCATGTGGGCCACCTCCTCGGGAGTCCGGGCAACGAGCGACCCTACATTCGATTATCAGGACCGAAGCACCCTTCGGGCATGAAGACGGGAATAAAAGTGACGGGGCGGACACTTACCAAGCTAGCAGGAGAGCTCCGCTGGCATCGACTCGTCCCGGCTGCTCCGGAGCGACGTCGGCCACTCCTCCTTCAGCGGAGGGATTTCGAGGGCTACGAACTCCTCCGCCAAGTCCCGCATGCTCATTCGGCGAGCGACGATCTGAAGAAGCTGGATCCTCGCGGAGATCAACTCGGCGTTGGCCTCGATGCGTGCTTCCCTCCGGAACCAAATATGGCGTGGGATTCCGGCGAGGCCGGAGCTGAGCCCCACGCGGACGTAAAACCACCGGCTCACCCATTTCAAGTACCACCTTTCGTTGGTGGCCTTCGCCAGGAAGGAGTCCGTGTACTTCCTTCAGAGCTGGAAGTTGATGCTCCCGAAGGCCAGTATATGGCCTCCCTTCTTCTTCGGCTGGCAGAGAGCCTCGTGCATCTCCGCGAAGACTTCCGCCCTCCCTTTGCAGCCTTCGGCGCGCATGGCCCACTCGAAAATGGCGAGGCGGGCCATGGCGTTGGGAGACAGTTGCGGGAGCTCTAGGTGGAACGCGTCCAACACCCCGGCGAGGAGCTCCGATGCGGGGAACCCCAGCCCCGCGTCGAAGAAAGCTTCAAAGATGACGACCTCGCCTTCTCGCGGCTGGGGGGCGTCTCTCGACCAGGCTTCCTCGCCGGTGTCTCAGGACCAAGGTGGGCCCTGGTTGCTTGCTCGATCGACGCCTCGGTGCACGCGGACGGGCCAAGCTCCAGGGTCTGCTCTCGAAACCACTCGGAGGCAGGGCGGAGCTCGCGCGCGCCGCGCGCCTTCGATGAGTCCGTCGTTGTCACCGCCGCCGCCGCCATCTGGCGCTGCAAGAAGCGCGGGTCCATCGCCATTGCCGGGACGGCGCTCCTCACCATTACTCAAAGAGACGAGAGGGGGCTTGGAGCTCAGTAAGTGAGACGAATGACGGATGAAGTGGCTAGACTGGGCGCGGCAAGGTGAAGAAGGGAGAGGAGGCCGCGCAGTGAGTTATATTTAAGAGCAAGACCGTCGGTCCCTCTCCTGGCTCGATCGGCATGTGAACGCGGCGGCCGCATGGCACCGCATTTAAGGCCAACCGACGCATCGGGGCACGGCGGCTCCCTGACGGTTCGCCTCCCCGATGCCGTTTGCGCACGCATTAACTGCTTCCGGCGGCGCCTGGCCGCCTCCTCGGGGCCAGAGGCCCCCGGTCAAGGTGTGCGTGCATCCCGCGAGCCCGGTCAAACTTCTCTCGCCCCGCCGAAGAGAGGATCCGAAGCGGCCCTCAACCTCCGGGCCCGGGCACGCCTCCCTGCTTCGGAGCTCCTCCGCATCCGTCGAAGAGGGCCGCGCTGTGGCCAGACTCAGCACCACACTGTAAGTTACATCCTTATGAAAGTTGTCGGAATTATCATGTCCGCTTCCACCCTCTCTTAACGCAGGGCTCCCGAGAGGAAAGAAGCGAGGGGCTACTGTTGGGGGAGATAATCCCGACGGCTGAAGGGGGCCCACAACCAGGGGGTCCGAGGCCTAGCACCGGAGGCCACCCTCCGGGAGTAGGACACCGGAGGCCACCCTCTGGGAGAAGATTGTCGGGGGCCCTCCCTCGGCCCACAGTAGCGAACCCAAAGGGAGTGTTGGCGGGAAAAGGACTGAACAAGTACACGGGGGGACAGGATCACGGGCCTGTGAACCATGTCGTACGGCATAGGTAGCGCCCGACACGGTTGATACGCCGTCAGAGTCGAATCTTCTTGTTTGTACTATGTATAGTCCATTTTGTCTGTACTATTGACCGGCCGTTGATCGTGTAGCCGTTGGCGGACCAGAGGCGCTTGGCCCTCTGGACGGGGCGCCTTATAAATACCCCTCAACTGTAGTTGTAATGGACAGGCTCAAGAAGCATTGAATACATCACTCTCATTTGCACTAGGAAACCTGCTGGTCCGATCCGTCGTCCCAACAAAGTTCATAGCGCATTGATATGTAGCGCCAGCATTCTCTAAACCAAAAGTCATCACAACCCGCTCAAACAAGACGACAAAAGCAAGAGATCTGAAGGCGGTTTTGTAAACATCCTCTTTAGCCATAAAAATTTAATTGTAACCAGGATTACCAACAAGAAAACTTAGTACCTTGTGTCCTGAAGTGTCGTTGATCAACATGTCGTCTATTGGCATGTGATACTCGTCCTTCGGAGTGGCCTTGTTTAAGTCCCTGAAATCAATACACACACGCATCTTTCCACTCCCTTTCTTTTCAATAGGCACATTGTTAGCAACCCATTCAGTATACCTTCATGGCCTAATAAACTCAGCATTAAGTAGTCACTCTATCTCCTCTTAAACTCGGTTATACATGGCTGAATTAAAGCGGCGAGGGGGTTGTTTATAAGGCCTAAACCCGAGTTTGATAGGCAGCCAATGCTCTACGAGCTCGTGGCTAAGTCTGGGCATCTCGCTATACTCCCATGCAAAGCAATCAACATACGACTGAAGTAACTTTATTACCAACTCCTATGTCTACCTCTTCTAGAGGGTCGGCTGACGCAAAACCTTGACCCAACTTTGCTACCTCACTATAATCTTCAATGGCTTTGGTGATACCGTCTTTAGAAGACCAATATTGCTCTACACGAGACTTTAACCAATCAAGATTACTTTTACCTGACATGAAAACTAGTTTAGAGACATTCGAGCTACACCAGCCGGCTTTACAGACACTGGAACAAATTGCCCCTTAGACACGCTTACAAAGTCATACTCTGAGTGGTCTCTACCTGACATACATTCTACCTTATCATGGATGGCATCAATAGACACATCGGCCAAAGCAACCTGGGCCGAAGTGTCAGCTTTTACAACTTCTATGTCATCACCATCACACTGGATCAAACACTAGTGCAAGGTAGACGGAATACGTCAATTTGCATGAATCCAATCACGCCCAAGTAGTACACTATAGTTACCTTGCACATCGATCACGAAGAACGCTATCGACAACATCTTGTTGCACACCGTGATATTCAAAGAAAGTACGCCCTTGGCCTTGGAGCTCTCACCATTGAAGTCGTTAAGCATCAAGTTGGTATTCATCAAGTCATCTTCATTTCTACCGAGCTTCTTCAACAGAGAGTACGATATCAGGTTGACGGTGGTGCATTCGTCTACGAGCATCCTGGAGATCAGCTTCCTATCGAGGTGTCCTCGGACGTACAGGGGCTTCATGTAGCGCCCTCTTGTCCTGGTAGACCAAACTCAGCGGGAAACATCATGTAGCGCCTAGAATTTAACAATTCCAAACTTTATTGAAATTCCAAAGAAAATCAATAATCATAAGATGTTCATCACATGATGATGCACATACGACAATCATTCATGATTCGCAGACCACATAATAAAATAATCATCGAGATGAATATCCTCTCTAGGGTCGCTTCCTTCACTAGGTCACTACTCTAGACCGTTCTCGTCATAGTACATCGTCTCTGAAGTGGGTTTTCTAATGGGTATGAGTACAAAAATACTCCACAAGCCACAAAGAAATGCAATGATAATGCAAGGTAATAACAAGGGAAGGTACTGGTTTAAAGTGCGGAAAAGTACATTTTTATCTTGCAGCCTTTAATGTGAGTCAGGTTTAATCATACAGAATAATTAAATCATGGATGATGGAACATATTCTAACTCGAGGGGAAGAGTCAGCCTTCCTCACTCAGCGGTCCTTACATGCCCAATTATCATGCAACACTTCACAAATTCAAACTAATTGAGGGATGTCATGCAACCCACCCTTGACCGTGGGATCGGCTTTTCAAAAAGATTTAGACTCTGATTAGAGGTGTACCACTGGACCCACAAGGCACTTATTCTTGCACACCGTAGTGTGTTCAGATGACCCAACTCACATGAACTCATGCCAAAACCTTTAGCATGAAATGCTCCAACCCAATGACACACACTATAGGTTTCGTTGGCGCGCCAGCGCACTGGACCAACACCGCGCCCCCTTTTGTGCCACATGGTACAAGTCACCCACAGGTGCTACTTGCCCCTCTCCACATAGTGTCTCCAGTTGGAACGTCTCATACCTTCAGTTAAGACTTACCCACTAGACTTGTGGTTGGTACGGAAGTGTATTGCAATAGATCCTGCAGACTAGTCCTTATAGTGCCCCGGGTGCGACTAAAAAATCCCCTCGCTTGCACCCAGAACACACCATGCTAACTTAAATAACCAAAACTCCATCACTAATAGAATTCCACGGGGAGAGAAAATCATGGGGGATCATATAATAGAACCAAAGTATCTACGACTCATTTTTAAACATATAGCAGTTGTGTCGATACATTGGACACTATATAATATTATTATTAGTATGGTGCAAGGAGTTTAGGCTTGATAGCATGGGTTGGGTTTGCACATCAAGGTCGGGGATCTAAATAATTATATTGTAAGGTTGTTAATTTGACTAATGCAATTATAACCTATGGGTTTTAGCGATATTTAATTTAAAACTGGGTTCAATATGCTCAAAAATTGGTTGGTGACTTGCCTTGCTCAGCAAAGGAGGAAGGGGGAACCTCTGGGAAGTATTCTGGCTCCTCGACAGCGTCGTAATCTTCTCCGTACGTAAAACGAGAAATAACAAACAAATAAAATAATATAAAAATCACAATACAAGCATATAAATTTTATTGGATAAACATGAAGAGAATAAAAAGATAAATTTTCTGTAATTTGAATGGCAAATTTTAGAGTTAATTCCAAGGAGTTATGAATTTTTGAAGTTTGAAATGATTTCTCAAATTTTATTTGAATTCCAATTAAAAAAATATAAAAGTTTAGTGTAAAAATATAAATTTTATTAGACGAATATGAAGAGAATAAAAAGATAAACTTTCTGATGTTTGAATGGTCAAATTTGGAGTTGATTTGACGAAGTTATGATTTTTAAAAGTTCAAATCAATTTCTCTAATTTATATTAAATCCTAATTCAGCCTCTGGTCTATGGTGAACCGGGTCCATGGTACTGTGCTGTGAGTCTGCGTGTTTAAATGAAGATGGATGGCTGAGATGCGCCGATACCCCTTTGTTCCAGATGGACGGCTGAGATTAAATCCCAAATGCGATGTAATCTCATATGTTTGATCGAGATCGTGCGGCCGAGACGGGATCCAGCACAGCGCATGGTTTTTACCCATGTTGGCTATCTTCTCCGGTGACGGCCGAGGGTGGCGGCGGCAAAAACGGTGATGGTGATGATCGGCTGCTGGATTTAAGGGCAGAAATGGAAATAGGAGAGTGTGGCGAACACGGGGGTACTGGAGATGGGGCTCGAGGTGGACGGGTTGAGGCCGGCGATGAGTGAGGCGGCGACGTAGCTTCGGGTGCTCATCGGCAATGGTGTTCCAGCGGTGATGGTCTTGGAAGGAGCAATGGCCGAGGTCAAGGAGGCGATGATGGTCACGGAGGTGTCGTCGATGATGGTGGAGACGGACTCTAGCGACAGCGACGGGCGGTCGGAGGTGGAATAGGGGAGCGGCGTGAAAACGGGCAATACGAGTGCTCGATTCTAGCTAAGGGAGGTAGGAGTGGTGTGGCTGGATACGGTGCTCTGAGGGCCTTTTATAGTGCATCAGTGGCGAGGGGAGGGGCTAGTGCGTCGTGAATGCCGAGAGGGGGCTTAACTCCTATGAAGCTTAACACTGCGATTAATAGGTGTAATGCGAGGACATCCGAGGGGGAAACCCTCGTTGGATTACGACGAGTAAAGTCCCAGGGTTAATTTGCGACAAGGCCCACGGCGGAGGCGGTACAAGACCGATGGCGGCGGCCGGGGATCTCAGGGGCATGAGGGCTCGGGGAAGACGAAGCTGACAGGTGGGCTCCACAGGTCAGTGATGGGCGAGGGGGCGAGGGCGCAATGGTCGGTGCTGACGGGTGGGCCAGGGCGCACAGGGAGAGAGAGGGAGGAGGCTGACAGGTAGGCCAAGGGCTCGGGCATGAGGCTGAGAGCACTGACAGGCGGGGTCCACATGTCTGTGAGGAGTTTGCGGGGTGAACGGGCTGGGCCGGTCGGAGAAAGAGAAAAAGAGGGGTGTGGCCCAATTGATTTAAAATTTATTTCTGAATAATAATAATTGCAGAAGATGGTTTATAAATTATGGGCTAGTAATAAGGGTTGGAAAAATTTGTAAACATTATTAAAATTATATCTGAGCCTCAGGTTCATAATATAAATTTTTCAGGATAAGACTTGAAGTATTTCTCTAGATTCTTAATTACTTAGGTATTTATAGCTTTTAGGAAAAATAAAATAAATCATTTCTGGTAAATTGTATTTCTTGATTTTTTTTTACCTTTTGAAAATTAGGGGTGTTACAAACCTATCCCCCTTACAGAGAATCTCGTCCTCGAGATTCATAAACCTCGTAGAATAGCTCGGGGTATTGGGCTTTCAGGTCTTCCTCTTTTTCCCAAGTGGCCTCTTCGACGTGGTGGTTACTCCATTGAACCATGCAGAAACGGACCACTCGATTCCTGGTTACTCTTTCCTTGACCTCTAGGATCTGGATGGGGTTTTCGATATTTGCCAGGTCTCCTTGGATGTCGAGTTGCTAAAGATCTGCTCGTTCGGTGGGTACCCAAAGACACTTTTTCAGCTGGGAGACTTGAAACATGTCATGTACTTTTGCTAAAGATGGTGATAACTCCAACTAGTATGCCACCTCTCCTTACCAACGGATGATCCGAAATGGTCCAACATTATGTGGAGCCAACTTTCCCTTCATGTTGAATCTCTGAGTGCCTTGCAGGGGAGTGACTCAAAGATAGACATAGTCGCCCTCTTCAAAGGACAAGTCTCTACGTCGATTGTCGGCATAGCTCTTCTAATGGGACTGTGCTATCTTCAGCCGGTCAATGATCACCCAAATGGAATTATATCCAGCTTGGGTCCTGGGTAGTCCAGTGATGAAGTCCATTCCTACCTCTTCCCACTTCCACTCGGGAACCTTTAGAGGTTATAGCAATCCGGCAGTCCTCTAGTGCTCTACCTTGACTCGTTGTCAAGTATCACATCTTGCTACATATTCAGTGATTTCCCTCTTCATACTGACCCACCAGTACTTCTCTTTCAAGTCCTGGTATATTTTAGTACTCCCTGGATGTATGGAGTACAGGGTCTCATGGGCTTCCTTGAGAATGAGGACCTTTAGCTCTAGCTTGTTGGGCACACACAGCCGGTTTCCGAACCATATAGTGCCAACTTCATCTTCGGAGAAGCCTAGGGCTTTTCCCCTCCTCATATTCTTCTAGATCTCTGCTATATCGGGATCTTCCTTTTGGGCTTCGCGGATTTGGTCCACTCAGACCAATCTTGCCTCTAGGGTGGTGAGGTATTCTCTGGTAGTGATTCATAGATTCAGCCTTTCCATCTCCTTGTATAACAAAGGAGCTTGATCGCACATCATGATGGTGTTGCAATACCCCTTTTGACTTAAAGCATCGTCCATTACATTTGCCTTGCCTGGATGGTAGTGGATGCCTAAGTCATAATCCTTGATTAACTCCAAACATCTTCTTTGCCTGAGGTTCAGGTTGGGCTGGGTAAATATGTATTTGAGGCTCTTGTGATCGGTGAAAACTTCACATTTGTTACCAACAAGATAGTGCGTCCATATTTTCAGCGCATGAGCTATTGCTGCTAACTCTAGGTCATGCGTAGGGTAGTTCAGCTCGTGGGGTCTCAATTGTCGAGAGACGTATGAAACCACCTTCCCATCCTACATGAGAACACACCCTAATCCTAGACGAGAGGCATCACACTAGACATGGAAGTTTTTCCCGATGTCTGGCAGAGTCAAGACCAGGGCTGATACTAGCTTTCTCTTGAGGGTCTAGAAGCTTTCTTCACAAGCTGGAGTCCATTTAAACTTTACTTCCTCCTATAGCAATCTAGTCATGGGCTTGATGATCTTGGAAAATTTTTTGATGAATTGTCGGTAATATCCGGCTAGTCCTAGAAAACTTCGAATCTTCGATACATTCTTGGGCTGCAACCAGTTTGTTATGGCTTCCACGATGGTCAGATCCACTGCTATTCCTGTGGAAGATATGACATGCCCTAGGAATTTCACTTCGGATGACTAGAATTCGCACTTGATATACTTGGCCTATAACTGATGCTCCCGTAACTTTCCCAAAGTTAGACGGAGGGGGGCTTCATGTTCTTCCTTGTTCTTGGAGTAGAAAAGGATGTCATCGATGAATACCACGATGAACTTGTCCAAGAATTCCATGAAGACGTTGTTCATCATAATCATGAAGAATGCGGGGGCATTCGTGAGTCCGAACGACATCATTGTATACTCATACAAGCCATATCGGGATGTGAGTGCGGTCTTAGGGATGTCCTCCTCTCTGATCCTGAGCTGATGGTAGCCTCATCATAGGTCGATCTTGGAGAATACTGAGGACCCCTTGAGTTGACCAAACAGGTCGTTGATCCATGGTAAAGGGTACTTGTTCTTGATGGTTACATCATTCAAAGCCCTATAGTCCACACAAATCCTCTTTGTCTTATCCTTCTTCATGGCGAATATGACCGGCGCACCCCAAGGTGAGGTACTTAGTCGGATATATCCCTTCTGCTCAAGCTCTTCAATGTTAATTTTCACTTCAGCTAACTCATTTGCGGCCATCCGATACGGTCGCTTGGAGATGGGCGTGGTTCCGAGGACCAGTTCAATCTTGAATTCAATGTCTCTCTTGGGTGGCATTCCTGGTAATTCTTCTAGAAAAATGTCTAGGTACTCTTGGACCACAGGTACTTCTTCTACTGCCATCTGGTGGAGAGAAGTTCTTCTCAAACCTTGGGTGGCCATCTTAAAGGTGATGGTGACTCCATCCACGCTGATTACAGTGACGGACTTGCTGGCGCAGTCTATCATTCCCTTCTGCTTCATCAACTAGTCCATGCCAAGGATAAGGTCTAGACCCTTGCAATCTATAAGGATTGTGTCAGCCCAAAATAGTACTCCTTGGATCTCTATCCTTGTCCTTGGGCTAAATAGGGTGGCTAGATTTCGGTTATCGGGGTAGCAATTACCAAAGGTTTGGGTAGTTGGAGTACTTCTAGTCCATTATTTTTCACAAAATTCTTGGATATGAAGGAGTGTGTTGGTCTCGAGTCGAATAATATTACTATGGGTATGGAATTTGTAGTAAACATACCGAGGACGACTTCTCGGGCTTCTTGGGCCTCTTCCGCGGTGACGTGGTTGACACGGGCGCGAATCACCGGGTTGAGAGCGGCTCCTTGGGGTTGCTTGGGGTGTGGAAACTAATGGGAGTAGTGTCCTTCCTTCCAACAGTTGAAGCACACAACCGGCTTGCCGTTCCGGTCTATCAGGGTGTTGGTATTGATGACCGGTGCCAATGGGGCCGATGGAGCTGGGGGAGTGGAGCGGGGGTTCCCTGTGCTTGAGCCACCGGAGGTGTATTGTGGCCTGAAGGTGGGGCTAGGGTGGTAGCTTGGCATGTGAGGTGGATGAGTGAAGTGGGGTCTCTACAAGATCCCTTGGTTGTGCTTGAAGGCGATCATCTTCCTCTTCTTGAGGTCTAGCTGGTTTTGCTCGGTTTCCTGGATGATGGCCTTGTTCACCAAATTTTGAAAGTTGGCATAGTGCACTGCAACAAGCTGGATGGACAGTTCGTCCTTCAGTTCCTAGAGGAACTTAGCCTGACGGTTGTCATCGGTGTGGACCTCTTCTAGCGCATAACGGGCCAAACAGTTGAACTTTTGAAGATACTCCATGACTGACTTGCTTCCCTGCTGCAAGTCACGAAATTCTTTTTGCTTCTGTGCCATGATCCCAGCAGGCACATGGGTGGCTCGAAAGGCGGTGGAGAATTATGCCCTAGTGACTACGTGAGCCTCGGGCTAGGACTCACGGTAGTTGTCCCACCATTCGGCAGCCAGACCCTAGAGTTGGTGGGTTACAAATGCCACTCGCTCTACGTCAGAGCAAGGGAGGAGGTCGAATTTCTTCCCCATGGTCCTCAATCAATCTCCTGCATCCATCAGGTTGGTCGTGCTTGAGAACGTGGGAGGCCTCACGCGTAGGAACTCTGAAAGTTAAGTAGCGGGGGCCGGTGCGGGGGCTTGACGGCGTGGGGGTAGCTCCAAGTGGTGCTACTGCTACAAATGATTTATCTGAGCCTGTTGTCCGTGCATGTGGGCCTACTGCTGTTGCATCTGAGCCAACAGAGCGGGGATGAGTTGGTTTTGGTTGGCCATCATCTCAGCCAGCGTAGGAAGGTTGGCGATGGGAGCTCCAGTATGACGCTATCCTGGAGCCTCTCCGTTTGGTACCACATTGTTCGGCAGGTTGGGGGTGGCGGACGGGTTCTGATCATTACCATTCTGAAGGTAGTAATACCCCAAGAACATAAGAAAAGATTTATAAAAATTTACCCAAAAATGGTTCACGAAATCTTTATTAAATGTGGTACAAAATAGTTCGTTACATTTCATCTCTTATTTTTATCTCACCCATAGCACAAGTCGCTATGGATGGCACCACAAACAAGAAAAACAATCATCTGGAATATAGTGTCTATCATAACCACCTAGTGGATAGACCCTACTGTGGTGCTAGGCTCGACCTCGTCATTGGCCATGAGTTCATCTAATGTCCCAGCCTCACCTGGGTTGGGTAGGATCGTGCTTCACCTGGTCAACTTCTTCGGTCGGCGAAGGGCCTTACAAAGGGCCTTCCTCCTAGGGGGAACCGAGGGTACCAGCACTGCAATATCCTTCCAGAGCTCCCGATTCTGGCTAAGGAGCTGGGTATTCTATTGTCGAAGTTCTTCGGCCTCCTAACGATAGTAGTCGACGAAATCTTGTGTCTCATCAACGTGCAGGAGAGCCTTCGTGTGAAGGGTATCCATCACCGATAAGAGACGGGTTGTCGAGCTACGAGATGGTCGTAGTCATCGAGACAGCCGATGTAGGTGCTGCGATCCAATCCTAGCTCACGGGATGGCAGATAGTGAAAGGCGGTGCCATCGAGGCGGTCATCGTAGATCTGATGAAGTTCTCCGAGTGCTTGAAGAGGTGTCTCTTGACAACCAATCTCAAAGCTTGTAACTCTGTCCGAGGTGGTGAAGGAGGTTAGCTCCTAGTCTGAGGCGATGAGCATCAGGGTTACTTGACATGGGTCATTCTCTCCGATCTGGTAGATCCCATGGTACTCAGGCTCACAGGTGTATAGTAGCAACGTTGCCAACATCTAGATTTCTCAAACGAAACTGATAGTCTCTCGTCAGAAACTGCGGATGTGGGTCGACATCTACAAAGAAGACAAAGTTTAAAGAGTAAGGAAGAGAAGAAAAATATGGAGTATATTTTTATAAAATAGATTTTGAAAAGCTAGGTATGGGGCGGGTCTGTTTGGCTTTCTACAGTCAAGTCGGCTCTGATACCATCTTGTAGCGCCTAGAATTTAACAATTCCATACTTTATTAAAATTCTAAAGAAAATCAATAATCACAAGATGTTCAACACACGAGAACGCACATACGCAATCATTCGTGGTTCGCAGACCACATTATTACACAAGTGTTAATATAAAATAAACTAATAAAATAATCATCTAGATGAACATCCTCTCTAGAGTCACTTCCTTGACTAGGTCGCTACTCCAGACCGTCCTTGTCATAGTACATCGTCTCTAAAGTGGGTTTTCCAATGGGTATGAGTACAAAAGTACTCCACAAGACACCAAGAAATGCAATGATAATGCAAGGCAATAACAAGGAAAGGTACTAGTTTAAAGTGCGGAAAAGTACATTTTTATCTTGCAGCATTTAATGTGAGACAGGTTTAATCATACAGAATAATTAAATCATGGATGATGCAATATCTTCTAACTCGAGGAGAATAGTTAGCCCTCCTCGCTCAATGGTCCTTACAAGCCCAATTATCAAGCAACACTTCACAAATTCAAACTAACGGAGGGATGTCACGCAACCCGCCCATGACCGTGGGCTCGGCTTTTTGAAAAGATTTAGACTCTGATTAGAGGTGTACCACTGGACACAAAAGGCACTTATTCCTGCACACCGCGGTGTGTTCAGATGACCCAAGTCACAAGAACTCATGCCAAAACCTTTAGCATGAAACGCTCCAACCCAATGACACACACTATAGGTTTCACTAGCGCGCCAGCACACTGGACCAACGTCGCGCACCCTTTTGTGCCATATGGTACAAGTCACTCGCAGGTTGGTACAAGTCACCCGCAGGTGCTACTTGCCCCTCTCCACATAGTGTCTCAAGTTGGAACGTCCCATACCTCCAGTTAAGACTTATCCACTAGACTAGTGGTTGGTACAAAAGTGTATTACAATGGATCCCACTCACCAGCCCTTATAGTGCCTCAGGTGCGACTAACAAATGCCCTCGCTTGCACCCGAAACCTACCATGCTAACTTAAATAACCAAAACTCCTTCACTAATACAATTCAACCGGGAGGGAAAATCATGGGGGATCGTATAATAGAACCAAAGTATCCATGACTCATTTTTAAACCTATAATAGTTGTGTCAATACATTGGACACTATCTAATATTATTATTAGTATGGTGACAAGGAATTTAGGCTCGATAGCATGGCTTGGGTTTGCACATCAAGGTTGGGATCTAAATAATTATATTGTAAGGCTGTTAATTTGACTAATGCAATTATAACCTACGAGTTTTAGCGATATTTAATTTAAAATTGGGTTCAATATGCTCAAAAATTAGTCGGTGACTTGCCTTGCTCAGCAAAGAAGGAAGGGGAACCTCTGGGAAGTATTCCGGCTCCTCGACGACATCGTAATCTTCTAGGTACGTAAAATGGGAAATAACAAACAAAAAATAATATAAAAATCACAGTACAAGCATATAAATTATATTGAATAAACATGAAGAAAATAAAAAGATAAATTTTATGTAATTTGAATGGCAAATTTTAGGGTTAATTCCAAGGAGTTATGAATTTTTGAAGTTTGAAATGATTTCTCAAATTTTATTTGAATTCCAATTAAAACAATATAAAAGTTTAGTGTAAACATATACATTTTATTGGATGAATATGAAAAGAATAAAAAGATAAACTTTCTGAAATTTGAATGGTCAAATTTAGAGTTTATTTGATGAAGTTATGAATTTTTAAAGTTCAAATCAATTTCTAGAATTTATTTTAAATCCTAATTCAGCCTCTGGTCTACGGTGAAGTGGGTCCATGGTACTGTGTTGTGAGCCAACGCATTTAAATAAAGATGGATGGCTGAGATGTGCCGATACCCCTTCATTCCAGATGGACGGCTAAGATTAAATCCCAAGTGCGATAAAATCTCATTCGTTCGATAGAGATCATGCGGCCGAGGCGGGATCCGACATGGCACAAGATTTTTACTCGTGTCGGCCATCTTCTCCGGCGACGTCCATAGTGGCGATGGTGATGACCGGCGGCCGAATTTAAGGGAGGAAATGGAAATCGAAGAGTGTGGAAAACACAGGGTACCAGAGATGGGGCTCAGGGTCGATGGGTTGAGGCCGGCGACGAGTGAGGCGGCGGCATAGCTTCGGGTGCTCATCGACGACATTTAGTCATGTCGAACGAGTATTTGACCTTATCAAGTCTATTCTTTGTGGGCGATGGTCGTAGTTCGGAGCAAGTGATGAGTTTGTTTTTAGCGTTTGTAACCCATTCGGCCGCGTACATGTCGGCCAAATCCTCTTCCTCTGACTCCTCTTCATCAGAGCGCTCCATGATGTGGATTTCGGCCCTAGGCTTGCTAAACGTCTTAATAAATTTTTTATCTTTGGCTCGGCCTTCTTGGACCAGAGTGTGGCGCCCTGATTTAAAAAAATCGGGACATTATTGAATTTCCAAAGAAAAACAATAATACAAGAGGTTCATCATGCGACAACGTACATACGATAAGCATTCATGGTACGCAGACCATATTATTACATAAGAGTGAAATTAAAATAATAAAAATAAACTGCATGACGAACACCTTCTTCAGGATCTTTCTTCTTGACTGGGTCGCTACTCCAGACCATCCTCATAGTAGGCATCCTCTGAATGGTGTGTCCAACGGGTATGAGTACAAAAAGTACTCAACAAGCCACCGCAAATGCAAGTAATAATGCAAGGTAATAACAAAGGAAGGATAATGGCTAAAAGTGTGGAAAAGTACATTTTCAGTTATTGCATTTAGTGTAGTCAATTTTTATCATGTGGAATAATAAACATGAACATCAATAATACCATCTAACTCGAGGAGTATGTTTTCCCTCCTCGCGCAACAGTCCTTACATGTCAAACCATCATGCACATACATATTAAAAGTATACTAACTGTGGGATGTCACACAACCCGCCCTTGACCGTGGGTTTGGCTTTTCAAAAAGATTTATGACTCTAATCAGAGGTGTACTACTGTACCCACAAGGCACGCACTCATTCCAAACACCAAAGTGTAACGAGATGACCCATACCACAGGAACTCGTGCCAAAACTTCAGCATGAAATGCTCCAAGCGATAACCACCTGCTCTATGTTTTGCCGGCGTGTCGGGCCGCATCCCGGCTAACATAGCACCCCCTTTTGCGCCACGTCGGTACAAGCCACCCGCAGGTGCTGCTTGAACCATCTCCAAGTGGTGGCCTCGGTTTGGAACACTCCATACCTTAGTTAGGACTTACCCATTAGACTTGTGGTTAGTACGGAAGTGTATTGCAACGAATCCCGCAGACTAGTCCTTATAGTGCCCTAGGTGCTACCGACCAATGCCCTAGCTTGCACCCGGAACCCACCATACATACACTCTCAACCATAACTCTATCACCAACAGCATTCCAGAGATAAGAATAGCGGGGATCATATAATGGATTCACATCGCTACGACTCATTTTTTATCCTATAGCAATCGTGTCAATACATTGGACACTAACTAATAATACTAATCATTTGGTGACAAGGAGGTTAGGCGAGATAGCATGGCTTGGGTTGCACATCAAGGTCGGGGGATCCTAAATAAATATATTGTAAGGGTTCCATTTGACTAATGCATATATGTTGGGGGAAAATATCTCATCTTCGGGGTTATTGCCGAAGCAGCATAAAGACAGTCAACCAGTTCGAAGATTGTCCGAAGACCATCTTCGAAGATGCCCAGAACCTCGTTCGAAGTCCGAAGACAGGCATTGGTTCGAAGTATGTCTTCGAACCAAAGCCCTTCAGGATCTTTTCTGCCAGCTAAGATGGAAGACTTATCTTCTATCCTATTAGATTAGTCTTTTACCATTCTAGCCCTATTAAGGAAACTAAATGGTTTCCTTAATGTCGGTTGTAATAGAGGGGTAAATAGGTCTTTTCCTTAATGTTTAGGCCTATAAATACTCCCCCTTTCACCCTGTAATAAGGACCGATTACAAGTGAATCAATACACACTTTCAAACTATTCTAAGTTATTATCCTTTCGGAGGCTTAGAACAGTTTGCTTCGCAAACACTTCGTTTGTTAGTTTCTTTTCTACAGAAACCTGTTAGCGTAATCTTTTACGCCAACAGTTGGCGCCGTCCGTGGGGAACCTAGTCCAAAAAACTTCGTTCTCTACCAACCTCTTTCATCATGCCTCCTAAGCGGAGTGCACCTCGCAATCCCACTCGGAGGTCCTCTCGGATCTCCGGAGAGATACCCTTCGACACAGTCGAAGTCGGGGGGTCTTCGACTATCCCTCCACCTCAAACTCCGCAAGGGGCTTCTATCCCTCGAGGATACGAAACCTCTCCACCAACCCCTTCCACACTCCGACCACCCGGAGCCACTCTGCCACCCTCCATTCCGATTCAAACTGATCATACCAGCTCTCAAGACCCGGAAGGTCCTTCCGGAGGAGATGAAGATAGCCTTGGAGACATGGCCACTCAAATGGCCAATCTTCAAGCCGAAGTAGCGAGGTGGCGGCAAGAGGCTGCGAACAGGCTTCGTCCTCAAGCCACCCCAGCTATCCCCGAAGTGCACGAAGACGACGATCTTGATTATCCCGAAGCCCCGGAGAACGCCTCTTACGACAATGAATCTCCGTTGCATCCCGAGCTTCAGAAGGTTCGCTTCGATCCGAGGTTCAAAGCTTCAAAGCTTTGCAAGTATGCCGGAGACGAAGATCCTAGTGAGTTTGCGCGTTCTTATGCCCTAGCAATCGAGGCTAGTGGCGGAGACAGAGAAACTATGGCGAAGTGCTTCCCGTTAGCCCTTCAAGGAGTGGCGTTGAGATGGTTCTGGTCTTTAAAACCAGGATCAATCACTTCATGGTCACAGTTGAAGAAGAAGTTCATAAGTAACTTTCAGGGCACCTTCGTGCCCCCCATGTCGACAGGGAGCCTTTTCCAAGTGAAGCAGCTCCCCGGAGAAACATTGAGACAGTACTTCAAGCGCTTCGCTCACACGAAGTCGCAAATCCGGGGGCTGTCTACATCTTCAGTGGTTGATGCGGCTCGGGAAGGCGTCAGTCATAAAGGCCTTCTGGATAAATTGCATCGAAAGAGCATCACCACGGTATCACAGCTGATGTCGTACTTCGAGGAGTACTCGAAGTCAGAAGAAGGTTGGCTTCGGAGGACTACTGCTACTTCGACAGTGTTGACAGAAGTTAAAGCAGAGGTGAAGACTTCGGCTCAGCTGCAAGAACCAGTCTCCGAAGTGCAACATGATAGAAGAAGAGGGCAAAAGCACCCTCGCTCTGAGGTCTTAAACATTGCACCCCCGCAGAAGTTTGCACCAAGAGCTCCACAGTCTGCGGGGAACAAGTCCAGCGGCTGGAGGCCGCCAGGGAAAACGGCTGGCAAGAGCCAGACCCTTTTTTGCTGTATTCATGGAGAGAATCGAAGCCATGCAACTGACACCTGCAAGGCTATTCTTACCCTTCGGGGAGAATACTTGGAGAGAACTTCGGGTCGAGGTAGTACCGACCGAAGTCCAGCAGCAGCAGTGCGCTCGGAGCCGGTCCAGGCTGTGGCGCGGATAGAAAATTTTGATGCTGCAAGGCATCCTCCGGTGGCCAATGTTATGCCACCTCCGAAGCAAGAAGAAGGGCAAGATAGAGGGAAGAGAGTAGTTCTCCCTATCTCCGGAGGAGGTACCCTCGGAAGCATGTCCAAGAGACAGCGAAGAGAGTACGTTCGGGAAGTAGGCCACATTGGGACTTCGTCATCTGCAGCTGCAATGCCGGAGTGGTCTCATGTTCCAATATCTTTCTCTGCGGAGGATGCAGCTGGTATCAAGTTCCCGCATGCAGATCCATTGGTTATTACTGCTGATATTGCAGGAACAGAAGTTCGAAGGGTGCTAATTGACGGAGGTAGCTCGGCAGATATCATATTTGTACAAGCCTTCGATCAGTTATGCATTTCCCGGAAGCATCTCCTCCCAGCGGCTCGTCCTCTGCAAGGCTTTGCAGGACCTCCGCTAGATGCACTTGGCCAAATAGGCCTGGAAGTAACCTTCGGAGAAGGTTTACTAGCCCAAACTGAAGAAGTTATCTTTGATGTGGTGGACGCCCCGTATGCTTATAATGTCATCTTTGGGCGAGGCATGTTGAATCAGTTCGGAGCTGTGGCGCATCACAACTACTTGTGCATGAAGATGCCCACACAATCAGGAGTTCTGACAATCTTCGGAGATCAAGCCATAGCTCGAAGGGCAGAATATGGTCATGGTCCTCCTCTTGATCCGAGGCAGGTAAACAGTGTCCAAGATAATGGAGAAATTTTTTCAGCCTCCTCCGAAGCTTCGAAGAAGTCATTTCCAAGACCAAGTCCCGAAGGAGAAATTGCAACGAAGGTCATTGTTAAAGATGGTAAAGAATACACTTTTCAATTTGGTAAAGATTTACCTCCCGAAGTTGCAACTTCCTTGGAAAAGGTCGTAGAAGAAAATTTGGATGTCTTCGCTTGGTCTGATGAAGATATCACCGGAGTCGATCGGGATATTATTGAGCACAGCTTACTTGTAAACCCGAAGGCCCAGCCTGTTCGACAAGGGCTCCGGAAGATGTCCGCAGAGAGAGCTGCTCTAGCTAAGGATGAAGTTGAAAAATTGTTGAAGGCTGGGATTATCAGAGAAGTGGCCCATACAGAATGGTTAGCCAACCCAGTCTTCGTCAAGAAAAAGTCCTCCGGAAAGTGGCGCATGTGCATTGATTTCACATCTTTGAATAAAGCGTGCCCACGTGACCCCTACCCCATGCCCCGAATTGATCAACTAGTTGACTCCACTGCAGGTTCGGAGTTACTAAGCTTCCTCGACGCGTATTCCGGTTATCATCAAATATGGTTGAAGCGCGAAGATGAAATCAAGACGAGCTTTGTAACTCCTTCGGGAGTCTTCTGCTATGTAAGAATGCCCTTCGGCCTAAGAAATGCCGGGGCTACTTTTTCAAGATTAGTTGCTAAGGCTCTAGGTCATCAACTAGGTCGCAATGTGGAGGCCTATATGGATGATATTGTAATAAAGAGTGCTTTAAAGCACCAACATAGCCTAGACTTAGCAGAAACATTCAATAGCCTTCGGGCATGTGGGATCCGCCTTAACCCCGAAAAATGTATATTCGGAGCTAAGGCTGGAAAGTTGTTAGGGTACTTAGTTTCAAGCAGGGGAATTGAAGCTAGCCCTACTCAAATAAATGCGCTGCAGAAGATGGCTCCTCCGGAGAATTTAAAGCAAGTGCAAAAGCTGACTGGACGTCTGGCCGCACTTAGCAGGTTTTTATCAAGGTCTGCGGAGAGGAGTTTGCCAATCTTTAAAGCTTTGAAAGGGTCCGAAGATTTTGCATGGACACCGGAGTGTCAGAGAAGCTTCGAAGACATTAAAAATTATCTCAGCAATCTTGCTACACTTACGGTGCCTATTGCGGACGAAACCCTACTTCTGTATCTTGCAGCTACAGGCTCAGCTGTCAGCGCAGTCCTTGTCAGAGAAGCAGATATCAATGGGAAGTTGGTCCAAAATCCTGTCTATTTTGTATCCAAAGCATTGTCAGGAGCAAAGACAAGATACTCCGAACTTGAAAAGTTCGTTTATGCTCTGATAATGGCTTCGAGGAAGCTAAGGCATTATTTTTTGGCTCATAATGTAATTGTACCAACTTCATATCCTTTAGGAGATATGCTCCGAAGCAAAGATTCCACTGGAAGGATTGGAAAGTGGGCAGTAGAACTAGCACCCTTCGGCATATCTTTCCTGGCAAGGACAGCTATCAAATCTCAAGTCCTAGCAGACTTCGTAGCAGAGTGGACTCCACCTGCGAAGTTGACTCCCGAAAAATCAGATGACGGAGTTTGGATTATTTACTCCGATGGGGCTTTTCAAGCATCCGGAGCAGGCATTGGGGCAGTATTAATTTCACCATCAGGACAAAGAGCAATGTACTCCGCAAGACTCAACTTTAAGTCTACCAATAATATAGCGGAGTACGAAGGAATATTATTGGGACTCCGGAAAGCACGTGCTCTAGGGGCTACAAGAATAATTATAAAAACAGATTCTCAGATAGTAGCAGGGCACGTAGACAAAAGTTTTCAAGTCCGACATCCACAGCTTGCAAAGTACTTGGAAGAAATTCGCAAGATCGAAGCACATTTCAAGGGTATTTCCATTCGGAGTATACCAAGAGCTGAAAACGTGCAAGCGGATATTTTAGCGAAGGCTGCTGCCGGAGCTGTGGATGTGCCTGACGAAGCTTTCTATGAGGAGCTCAATATACCTTCGGTGCCACAAGTTGCTTCTGCAGAGATTCTCTGCATTCCTAGTGCAGATTGGAAAGATTCAATCATAGAACTCTTGCAAGGAGGAACAAATTTGCCCGAAGAACCCCAATTGTCAAGATTAAAGCTCAGAGCAAGAAACTATCAGTTAATCAACGGTATATTATACAAGGCCGGAGTATGTTCCCCTCTACTCCGATGTATATCTCAACCCGAAGGCCAAGAAATTCTCCGAGAAATTCACGAAGGCCTTTGTGGAAGTCATTTAGCCCCTAGAGCTCTGGCAGGAAAAACACTTCGCCAGGGGCTTTATTGGCCCACAATAACAGCTGATGCGGAGAGCTTGGTCCGCACTTGTCAAGGATGCCAGTGGATGGGTCGACGGAGTCATCGCCCACCAACAGCTCTTCAAGTCATTGCTCCGGTATGGCCTATGGCCAGATGGGGTATGGATCTAAATGGTCCCTTTCCGTTAGCAAAGGGAAATTTAAAGTTCGCAGTGGTAGCTATCGAATATTTTTCTAAGTGGGTCGAAGCAGAGCCCTTAACAGCTATCACTTCGAATAATGTACAAAAATTCTTCTGGAAGAACATTATTTGCCGGTTCGGAGTGCCTAGATATCTCACAGTTGATAATGGAACACAGTTCGACGCAGAACCCTTCAGGAAGTTTTGCGAAGACCTAGGCATTCAACTATGTTTTGCTGCAGTAAGACATCCTCAGTCGAATGGAGCCGTTGAGCGAGCTAATGGAAATATCTTATCAGGGCTAAATCGAAGAATAGTAGGGTTGTCAAAGGGACTGTGGACCGAAGAGCTGCCAAAGATTCTATGGTCCATTCGGACTACGCAAACAAGGTCCACAGGTTTTACTCCGTTCAGACTACTATTCGGAGATGAAGCCATGACTCCGACAGAGCTAAAAGGGGGGTCGATTCGCAGCACCGAACCGGACATCGAAGAAGAAAGACAAGCTTCGTTAGATTTGTCAGAAGAAACAAGACTTCGGGCTGTAGCTAATCTATCAAAGTATCATCAGCAGACGAAGACTTGGTATGACCCGAAGGTTAAGCTCAGCGAGTTAAGGCCGGGTCATCTTGTTCTACGAAGCATTATAGCACCAGGGAAGTTAGGCAATAAATGGGAAGGTCCATATCTAATTGTCCGCTCCGGGCGCCCTGGTTCATTCAAATTAGCTAATTTAGAAGGTGAAGAGTTAGCGCATACTTGGCATGCGGAGCACCTAAAGCGATACTTCGCATAAGGGCTCCTTGTAATTCGTTTGTAATCACCTCTAAATTAATAAAGCATACACCCTGATAGTTGCCTTCCCCTTGACACTCCTAGTTTCCCGAGCGGACGCGCTGGGACGGAAGTCGATCGAGAGGGAAGTGTCATTAAGCTGGGCTGTATTTCCGGACTTCGTACCCATAAAGTCGAAGCCTCCGGTGTGGTGGCTGAAATCCATCCGGAGCCCAAGCTGATACCTTGTAGGCATCCGTAAAAGAGCCAATACCACATTCTACGGAGTCCAAGCTTCGGCTGGTAGACTTCCGTAAAAAGAGCCGAAGGTGGCCAAAATCTGCGGAGTCCAAGCTGCAGCTTGTCAGACTTCCGTAAAAAGAGCCGAAGGTGGCCAAATTCTGCGAAGTCCAAGCTCCGGCTGGTAGACTTCTGCAAAAAAGAGCCCAAGTGGCCAAATTCTGCGAAGTCCAAGCTCTGGCTGGTAGACTTCTGCAAAAAAGAGCCCAAGTGGCCAAATTCTGCGAAGTCCAAGCTCCGGCTGGTAGACTTCTGCAAAAATAGCCGAAGGTGGCTACAATTTCTGCGAAATCCAAGCTTCGGCTGGTAGATTTCTGCAAAAAACAGCCGAAGGTGGCTAAAGCAAAATAGCATTTAAGCCATGAGCTTCGAATGTTTGTTCATATAAGTCCAAAGTGACAAATTTCTTAAGACACTAAAGTGTCCTCGAAGTTATCTTAATTGATTTCTTTCGTAAAACAAATAAAGGTACCAAGTTACCATTCTTCTGACTACAAAGGTCGAAGACATTTTATAAGATTTCAAAAAATCTTTAAATGACAGAGGGGCTCCGAACCCCCAAAAAATTGTACTCCGAAGTTTTTTCTTTGCGCATAACCATCTTTGAATGCAGTTCGAAGTTGCTTATACCCAAAGAGGGGCTAGTAATATGGAGACAATTTTAAATTGGCATTCATTATTGAAATAAATGTGTTTACAGATTACATTATGAAAAATTGGTATCTATACCAAGAAGGAATCGGAGACCTCTTCGGTCCCGAGAGCCAGGGGTGGAACGACTAATTCCAACATCGGAAGTTCTAAGAACTTTGCGTTTAACTCTCTTCCTCCCCTTCGAAGCTCTAAAATCCTTTTGTTCTTGTTGAAGCTCGGCCCAAGTTCGAAGCCGCTCGGGGCTTCTCTCCCAGCTTCTAAGATCTTCAGATCTTTTATTTTGGGCTTCACCTTCGTCTTCGGACCAATTAGTGTCTTCAGAAGACGAGGTGTTTGCGTCGATCTCTTTATCTTCCTCTTTAATATAAGACAATACGTCTTTGATTACTTCGGGCGCAATAACGCCGGAGTCATCTCGAGGGATAAGGAATCGAGGACGCTTATAACTCTTTAGAAGTTCGAAGGTGTTCCGCAGTGAGCGAAGTTCGCTGTTAAGCTCTAACACTTCGATATCTTCCATAAGAGGCAAAGCCTAAAAATATGACAAACAAGATTTTCATTGATAAATATTTACAAGCATCAGCTTTACATAATCAAAAAATCCTAAATAATCCTAAACCTGCGGGTTCGGAGGAGGCTGACTGCTCGAAGCTTGACTCCGGACTTGCTTTTGGCGTTGGCCTTCATCAATCCAAGCCTTGATCGCAGATCGACCTTCGGCTCTCCACGAAGTCTGGAAGGCTCGCCAAGCAGTAGCTACGCCTTCGGAAGGAGTCAAAAGTCTCGCGTCGTCGAAGATGATGGAGCCCTCTGCGCCCGGAGTGATTGTTCGGCCCAAATCCTCGTAGTAGCAAAGTATTCCAAGGGCAGACACTTGTCCGGAGAGTTCTCCATAACGTATGCCTGCCGTCTTCATTTGCTTCTCTGCTCCTTGGATCCTCTTTAGCCGGCGCAGCAGAGTTACATTGTCATCCGAAGGTAGTGATCCAGTAGTACCGAAGTACTCCAAGACACCTAACATTTGTTCGATGACCTCCGAAGCCACCTTCTCAGACTTGAGTTTTTCTGCATTAAGTGCGTCCTTGACCGAAGTCGTTTCTGCTAAAACTCCGGAGATTCTAGCATTCTCCGTAGTCAAAGCATTCTTCTGAGTCCGGAGTTGGCCAGCCTCTTCTTGTAGCCTTACAAGTGCGGAGCCCTTCGCAGCATCCTCCGTCCGCAGCCTTTCAATCTCCGCTCGAAGCACAATTCTTTCTGCTTCGAGCTCTTTCTTTGCAGCCTCCAAGCTTTGCCTAGCCCTTCGCTCTGCTATTATCACATTGTCCATCTGAGCTACTCGACCTTCGGAGAAGTTAAAATTTCTTTGAAGAGTTTCGTTCTCTTCCCGAAGTTGAGCAATTTCGTTTTCGCTCGATAAAGCTGCAGCGCGGGCTAAAACTGCTTGCTAAGAAAAAAGAAAAACTAGAATAAGAAATTATTCATATATAATTCATTATTTGATTCGAAGATGCTTTATACCTGATAAGCTGCTCTTTCCATAGCAATATTAAGCTCCGAACTCTTCGCTTTGCTTAAAAGGGCTACTAGCTCCGTTTCCCCGACTTTGCGACTGGCTTCACCCAAAGGTTTAACCAAAGTCCCAAGTCCGGTTTTCTCCTCCAAAAATGGAGTTATGAGAGGAAGCAGTGCTAAAGCCTTCTGATCAGCTCTGCTTAGCGAGGGTCCGGAGGGTTCTTCCGAGGCCCTTGGAACTTCCGAAGATGGCCCCCCCTCAGTTGATTCGCTTTCATCTGTTGATTCAGATGAAGTCGATCCTTGAGCTGGGAGAGGCTCTATGTGTCTTTTTCCCCTTCCAGGCCCCGGTAGGGTAACTCCCGGTTGTGGCTCCGAAGTTGTCGAAGGTCTTTGAATTGTATCTTCGAGGGATACTTCGACAACAGGAGGCTCTGAAAAAACAAAAATATTACACATTGTATAATTTTGCAAAAATTGATAAGAATTAAGCAAAATTTACCTTCGACATTCTCTGGAATATCGAGCACCGGACTGATCGGAGGATCAAAAGTGTAGTCCTCATCCGAATCAGCCGCTAAATCTTGGACTGCAGGAGCATCGTCCTGAAGGGTCCTTGTTACTTCTTCGAGAATCGAAGCCATAGTGACTTCGATTCCACTTTCATCCACAGGGACTCCGGCATGAGTTGTATCTTCTTGAACTACCGAAGTCATTGGTTGATCAACATTATCTCTAGACTCCGGTGCGTTCGCAGGCACTTCGGCCTCATCTACACCCATAGGGGCTTCGAATTGTTCTTCCTGAGTATCCGGAGCTATTACTTCTTCAATGTTAGCTTGAGGCTCCGGAATACCTGCAGTATCTTTAATGTGAATACTTCGTTGAGTTGCATCTTCATCAATTAATTTTACTAATAAAATACCTTCGTCCTCTTTAGAACCAGAAAGTGAGGTTCTTGAGCTTGAAGGAGCAGGATCCAAAGGTGCGAGATTCTTAGGTTTTCGAGCCACCTTCTTCACCGGAGTCTTTGCTGAACCTGAAGCTCCGGCTTCAGCTACTCTTTTCTTGGGGCCCTTCTCCTGAGGCACCCAATCCATCAGAGGGGGTGGAGTCAACTCCAGCATTCCCCATACTCTGTTAAAACGCTCCCAACTTCTGACTAATTTGATTCGCCACTCTTTTTCTGACGGAGTTGGAGCACCCAAAATCTTCTCTGAAGCCCTTACAATTTGCTCTGAAGTAATAGGGGCTGAAGAAGCTAAAAAATAATTCAAGTTAATCTTTCTTCGAAGTAAATATGTACTATGCATGTTGGTTTCGAAGTTACCTGCAGGGCTTGAAGTATAGCTTATCTTGCGAAGACCGCCTTCCGAGTCATCTTCGAAGGCAATAGGCCAGTTGGCCATCAACGGAGGAATTTGAAGTCCGATGAACTCTTCGGCTAAGTCCCGCATGCTCAACCTTCTGCTGATTTTCTGAAGCAAGTTGAGGCGAGCCTCGAGTTGGCCTTCGTCGGGTTGCACTACGGCTTCCTTCCGGAACTGGATTTCCTTGAGGGGACCGGCCAGAGGGCTACTCACTCCAACTTCAGCATAAAACCACCTCAGAACCCAATCGGTGTACCATCTGGCATTGATGGCCTTAGCAGGAAATTGTAGGGCATATTCATCACGAAGCCTAAAATTGATGCTTCCGAAGGAAACTACTACCTTCTCACCTCCGGAGCCTACGAAGGTCTTTGGCTGACAAGTCGCTCTATGCAGCGCAGCGAAGATTTCAGCCCTCCCCTCACAACCTTCGGCTCTCAGTGCCCACTCAAAGATAGCTAATCTAGCTACAGCATTCGGAGACAGCTGGGGGAGGGTTACATGAAACAAGTCAAGTACTTCAGCCAAGAAATCCACAGCCGGGAGGCCCAAGCCCGCTTCGAAAAAAGCTTCGAACACTACAACTTCTCCGGGTCTTGGTGATGGAATTGATTCTTTGCCTGGCTTCCGAATCATAACCCCATCACTAATATTTCCCCCCGCTGTGATTGCCAAAGATTCTTTCTTGCAGGTAGACGGCCCCAACTCAAAAGATTGATCCAAGTACTTAGTTGAGGGCGGGCACAGACCTTGGACATCGGAGACTTGGGGATTTTTTCCCTTTGCCGCCATGGAAGTTGTCGCCTGCATCGATGGTGTCGCCGCCACTGTTGCCGCTGCCGCCGCCGCAGCCGCTTGTTGACGAGCCAAGGTCGAAGGAGGTGCAGAGCCTTTGGTCTTCGCCATCGCAACTGCTGGATCGATTTGAGAGAGTGGAGGCTAGGGCTCAAGAACTCAAAAGCTAGGGCTCAAGAACTCAAAGGGCTAAAAAAGCTTTTGACTGAGAAGAAGCAGTGAAAAGGTAATCGGGTAAGTTTTGAGGTTCTTTATTTATAGCCTAACCTTTCCGTTTGTTACCGTTTGGGCTCTGCCCTTTCGCATTCCCGCCTGTTATTTTCCTTCGAAAATAACGCCTCTTATAGCTGCCGTTAGGAACAGAAACTAACGGCTATTTTTTCTAAGTCTAAAAAGACTTTTGAACTTCCTGAGTCAGTTCTAAGATAGTTCGAAAGGTAATTACCTTATGACTGATTCGAAGTTCTTATCTCCATGCATTTCGGAGATAAAACGAAAATATATATCCTATGTGTTTTAGCGATAGTTTAATAAAACATGGGTTCGATATGCTCAAAAGATTGGTTTGGTGACTTGCCTTGTTCAACGAAAGGGGAGGGAGGAACTTTCGGGAAGTATTCCGGCTCCTCGGCGGCGTCGTAGTCTTCCCAATATAAATAAAATAAAATAAATATGACATTCAATTAAACAATCTAAAACCACACAACAAGCATATAGGTTTTGATTGGGTCAATTTAAAGAAAACCAAGTTGTTAAGTCTCTGAAATTCATTTTATGAATAATTTAAAATGAACTATAATGAGATATTGTCCTTTAATAAAAGAGATAAGAGTGAGAACAATTTTATTTTAAGTTTTCTAACCAATTCAAAATAAGTGGTTCAGAGAAAACTTAGTGGTTCCATTAAATTAACATGAAAAGAATAAAGATAAATTTTGCTGAAATTTAAATAATTGAATTTGTAGTTTTTCCTTAAGGAGCATTTGGATACTTTATTAAATAAACATGAAATATCCAAAGTAAACATACTGTTTTTATTGTATGAACATGTAGAGAATAAAATTACAAATTTTCTGAAATTGAAATGGTAGTTTTTGAAGTTAAAATGCGCAAGATATGGATTTTAGAAGTTTAAAATCACTTCTGGAATTTAAATTAAATCCCAAAATAGTCTCGGGTCCACGGTGAGCCAGGCTCACGGTGAAACCGCGCATCGTGCGCGTGGTCCGGCCCATTCTGGACCGTTGGATTCAGATCTAACGCACGAGGGCGAGGCGGGGGCATTAAGTTGCGATCAACGGCCCACAGTGCTCGATACCTCTTTGACCAGATGGACACGCGAGATTAAACGGCGCAAGGGTTCTAATCTATGCCATCGGATCGAGATCGTGCGGCCAAGATAGAATCCGGCACGGCACGTGTCGGGAGGGATAAAGTACCTGTCTTCCTCGACTCCGGCGACGCGACGGCAAGCGTTTCCGGCGACGGCGAGGGTTATCCGGCCTAACTAAGGCTAAAAACGTAAATAGGGGACTACGGGGAACACGAGGGTACCCATGCGGTTGTTCGAGGTCGACGGGGCGTGGCCGGCGACGAGCAGAGGTGGCAAAGACGTTCGGGTCCTCGTCGGCGGTGACGTTCCGGTGGGGTTCGTCGTCGACGGAGGGGTGGCCGAGGTCCAAGAGGCTCTGGTGGTCACGGAGGTGCGGTCGGCGAGGATGGAGAGGGACTCCGGCGACGGTGATCGGTGACTGGAGTACGGGCGATGGTGTGGCGCTAAAAACCGAAGTGTGGGCGTTCTGTTCGTTCCCGCAGCGAACTAACGTGGGGGTTGAGCGTGGCGGTGGTCGGGGTTTAAATAGGGGTACCGGCGGGGGCAGGGAGGGCGCAATCGGGGGAGGCCGAGAGTAAACGCCGGTGAGGTAGTTTCCTTGCATGCGAGCGACTGAGGGGCGATTACGCATGGAATTAAGAGGCAAAACGGTCGGCGCGCTGCGGGGGATTCAATGCCGGTGATAAATGGAGGGGAGGGGGCTGGTGACGAGCGGATCGCGGAAGCATTGATTTGGCCGGCGAAGTTTGGGGGCGATGGCGCGAGGTGGACGACGGTCCTGGCAGGCGGGGGCCACCGGCCAGTGGGCGAGGGGCGAGAGCGAGGCAACAGGACGCGACCGACAGGTGGGGCCGAGGTGTCAGGTGCGCGCGCGTGGAGAGAGGGGGTCTCTGATGGGTGGGGTTCGAGTGTCAGTCCGAGGCGCATGGGGGTAACGGGCTGGGCCGGCCGGGAGGGAGAGAAAGGGAGGGGGAGGGCTCGTTACTGTTTAAATGTTTTTCTGAATAAAAATAATTACAGGAATTGATTTAAAATATTGGGCTACTTCCAAAGGTGGTAAAATTTGTTAAAAATTCTCAAAAATATATCTTGGCCTTGGGAACTCATACAAAATTTTGTAGCCTCTTGTTTGGTCATTTCAGCTAGGTTCTAGTTCAAAAAGGTTAGGCAGTGCATTAAAGGTATTTCTAAAATAAATAATTCTAGGAAAATAGATTAAATGATATTTTTATTTCTTTGAAAATTTGGGGTGTTACAAACCTATCTCCCTTACAAAGAATCTCGTCCTCGAGATTGAAACGCTACTCAAACAACTCGGGGTATTGGGCTTTCAAGTCGTCTTCTTTTTCCCATGTGGCTTCTTCAACGGGGTGGATGTCCCACTGAACCTGGCAGAAGCGAACCACACGGCTCCTGGTTACTCTTTCCTTAGTATCCAGGATCTTGATGGGCTTCTCGATGTAGGTCAAATCCTCTTGGACGTTGAGTTGTTGGAGGTCGGCTTGCTCGGCGGGCACACGAAGACACTTCTTCAACTGAGAGACGTGGAATACATCGTGGACTCCTGCCAGAGATGGAGGCAGTTCTAGTTGATATGCCACTTCTCCTTGCCGTCGGAGGATCTGAAAAGGTCCGACATAGCGGGGTTTTAACTTTCCTCTCATGTTGAACCTTTGAGTGCCACGGTGGGGAGTGACTCGGTGATAGACATAATCACCCTCCTCAAAGGCTAGGTCTCTTCGTCGGTTATCGGCGTAGCTTTTCTGTTGGGACTAGGCTATCTTCAATCTGTCCCTAATGATCTTGACCTTCTCTTCAGCTTCTCTTAGTATATCTGTCCCAAACAGCTGCGACTGTCCGGTCTGATCCCAGAGTAATGGCGTTCTGCACTTATTCCCATATAGTGCCTCAAACGGGGACATTTGCAGGCTAACTTGATAGTTGTTGTTGTAAGAGAACTCCGCATAGGGCAAGTTCTTGTCCCACATTCCGCCAAAGTCTAGAGCGCAAGCTCTAAGCATATCTTCCAATATCTGGTTAACCCTTTTGGTTTGACCATCGGTCTGAGGATGATAGGCGGTGCTAAAGTTCAGTCAGGTGCCGAGTTCCTCTTGAAGGTTCTTCCAAAACTTAGAGGTAAACTGACTCACACGGTCAGATACGATCTTCTTAGGAACTCCGTGTAGGCACACGATCCGGGTCATATACAACTCGGCCAACTTGGTGACGGTGTAAGTTGTCTTGACGAGGATGAAGTGAGCCACCTTAGTGAGTTGGTCGACGATCACCCAGATAGAATCATGACCGGCTTGGGTCCTGGGCAGTCCTGTGATGAAGTCCATCCCTATTTCTTCCCACTTCCATTCAGGGACCTCGAGGGGTTGCAACAGTCCAGCAGGTCTTTGGTGCTCTACCTTGACCCGCCGGCATGTGTCGCACTTGGCCACATACTCAGCTATTTCCCTCTTCATACTGACCCACCAATATTTCTCCTTTAGGTCTTGATACATCTTTGTACTCCCAGGATGTATGGAGTACAGGGTATCGTGGGCTTCCTGAAGGATGAGGGTCTTCAACTCAGGCTTGTCGGGTACGCATATTCAGTTTCCGAACCAGATGGTACCATGCTCATCCTCGGAGAATCCAGGGGCTTTACCCTTCCGCATGTTCTGCTGGATCTCTAAGATGTCCGAGTCTTCCTCCTGCTTTTCTCAGATCTGGTCTATCAAGACAGGTCTAGACTCCAAAGCAGTGGGGTACGCTCGGGTGGTGATCCCTAAATTTAGTCTTTCCATGTCCTTATATAGCAAAGGGGCCTGGTCCTGTATCATGATGGCATTGAAGTACCCTTTTCAACTAAGGGCGTTTACCACCACATTTGCCTTGCCTGGATGATAATGGATGCCCAAGTCATAATCTTTGATCAGTTCCAACCATCTCCTTTGTCTGAGGTTCAGGTCTGGTTGGGTGAAAATGTACTTGAGGCTCTTGTGGTCGGTGAAGACCTCGCACCGATTTCCCACAAGGTAATGTCTCCATATATTCAAGGTATGAACCACGGCTGCTAATTCCAGGTCGTGGGTTGGGTAGTTCATCTCATGCGGTCTCAGCTGTCGGGAGGCGTAAGATATAACCTTCCCATCTTGCATTAAGACACATCCCAAACCATGGCGAGAGGCATCACAGTAGACATGGAAGTCTTTCTAGATGTCCGGTAGAGTCAGGATAGGGGCTGACACGAGCTTCTTCTTGAGGGTTTGGAAGCTTTCTTCACAATCTGGGGTCCATTCAAATTTTACCTCCTTTTGCAGCAGTCTGGTCATAGGCTTGGCGATCTTCGAAAAATTCTCGATGAACCGGTGGTAGTATCTGGCCAACCCGAGAAAACTCCGGATCTCGGTCATGCTCGTGGGCTGCAACCAGTTGGTTACTACTTCCACGGTAGTTGGGTCCACATCTATTCCTCCGGCAGATATGACATGGCTGAGGAACTTTACCTCAGACGACCAAAACTCGCACTTGCTATATTTGGCGTACAGTTGTTATTCCCTTAGCTTTTCGAGGGTCAGACGGAGGTGGTTCTCGTGTTCTTCCTTGGTCTTGGAGTAAACGAGGATATCGTCGATGAATACCACGATCATGTTCATGAAAAGGTTAGGGCATTCATGAGTCCGAACGACATCACAGTATACTCGTAGAGTCCATAGCGGGAGGTGAAGGCAGTCTTGGGTATGTCCTCTTCTCTAATCCTCAATTGGTGATAACCTGACCTGAGGTCAATCTTGGAAAACACCAAGGATCCTTTCAGCTGATCAAACAGGTCGTCGATCCGAGGCAATGGGTACTTGTTCTTGATGGTTACGTCATTTAGGGCTCTATAATCCACGCACATCCTTTTAGTCTTGTCCTTCTTCATGGCGAAGATGACCGGTGCACCCCAGGGTGAGGTACTCAGTCGGATGTACCCTTTCTGCTCTAGGTCTTTGATGTTGCTCTTGACTTCGGCTAGTTCGTTGGCGGCCATCAGGTATGGGCGCTTGGAGATTGGAGTGGTCCCGGGAACAAGTTCGATTCTGAATTGGATGTCCCGCTTGGGAGGCATTCCTGGCAGGTCCTCTGGGAAGACGTCCATGAACTCCTTGACTATGGGCACTTCTTCAAGGGCTAGTGAGTGGAGAGACATCTCACGAGGTTTGCTACTGGTCATCCAAAAGGTGATGGCTTCGCCTTCGGGGTTGGTCACAGTCACGGACTTGTTGGCAGAGTCGATTACTCCCTTGTGCTTCATCAACCAATCCATCCCTATGATGAGGTCGAGTCCGGTACACTTGATCAGGACTGGTTTGGCCTGGAATAATATCCCTTGGATCTCTATTTTAACCTTAGGATTGTATAAGTGGTCTAAGGTTCTATTGCCTGGAGTGGCAATCATCATGGGGACTGATAGAGGGAGCACTTTCAAGTCATTGGTTTTCACAAAATCTTCCGAGATGAAAGAGTGTGTTGCCCCAGAGTCAAATAGAATCATAGATGGTATGGAATTTGTGGTAAATGTACCGAGCACGACTTCGGGAGCCTCCTGAGCTTCCTCCGCGCTGATGTGGTTGACGCGGGCATGAACCGTCTGGTTGGATGCCGCGCCTTGGGGCTGCTTGGGGTGAGGACACTGGTGCGAGTAGTGCCCTTCTTTTTGGTAGTTGAAGCAGACGATCGGCTTCCCTTGGCGATCCCTCAAGATCGGGGCCTTGGCGGCGAGCGTCGGTTGAGCGGCCGGAGCTGGTGGAGCGGGTTGTGGATGCCCGGCGTTGGATCCACCAGCGGCGTGAGGTGGCCAGTAGGCGGGCCAAGGATGGTAGGCGGGTGCTGGTGGCGGAGGGATGAAGCGGGGCCTCTGGGAATTCTCCTATCGATGCTTGAAGGCGATCATCTTCCTCTTCTTGAGGTCCAACTTGTTCTGCTCAGTCTCTTGGATGAGCGCTTTGTTCACCAACCGTTGAAAGTCGGCGTAGTCGGTGGCGACGAGCTGGATGGATAGCTCATCCTTGAGTCCCCGGAGGAACTTGGCCTGGCGGAGGGCGTCGGTTCGCACCTCTTCTAGCGCGTAGCGTGCCAGGCAGTTGAACTCATGGAGGTACTCCATAACAGTCTGGCTTCCCTGTTGCAGGTCGTGGAACTCCTGCTGTTTCACCGCGATGACTCCAGCGGGGACGTGGGCGGCGCGAAAGGCGATGGTGAACTCCGCCCCCAAGTCACCACGTGGTCCTCTGGCTGGGACTCACGGTAGTTGTCCCACCATTCGGTGGCGGGACCCTGGAGCTGATGAGTGGCGAACGCCACTCTCTCTCGGTCGGTGCAGGGGAGGAGGTCCAACTTCTTCCCAATGGTGCGGAGCCAATCTTCGGCCTCCATGGGGTTGGTGGTGCTAGAGAAGATCGGTGGGTGCATGCGCAGGAACTCCGAGAGTTGGGGTGCGGGCGCCGGTGTGGGTGCACGAGGGGCGGGCTTCGCATTCTACAGTCGATCCAACTATGCCTGTTGGTGCTGCATTTGGGTGAGGAGGGCGGTGAACAACTGGTTTTGATTCGCCATCATTTCCACCAAGGTGGGGTCGTTGGCGGATGGTGGCCCAGTCTGACGTTGGCCCGTTGCGCCCCAGTTGGGCACAACACTTCCGGGCAAACCATTACTTACCCCTTCTCCATTGTTGGAGCTGGTTTTCTGGTTGTCGGCCATCCTCTGAACATAAGAACTTTTAGTTATAAGATAAAAAGATGATGAAACAATCATTTTAAAAATGGTCCGTCGAGGCTCAAATATATATATCTCAAGTGGCACAAAAAGTTCATTACATTATGCTCTTATTTTAATACACCCACAACCCAACTCGTTGTAGGTGGTACCACAACATTATTAAAAACTCAAACAACGGTAGCTATCACCTACTCGCCATCGGAGGAGGTCTCTGTGCTCTCAGAACCACGAGCACGTGGGTCTTGAGGGACGGTGGGCTCGAGAAAATTCTCGATGATGGGGTCGGAGACGAGGCCAGGGCACTGGAGGTGGACGGTTCGGCGGTGGAGGGGCGTGGCGGGATCCTCTTGGGGCGAGGGGCAGGCTCGCAGATGGGCTTCCTCTTCCTCGGGACGAGGGGGACCATCTCGGTTATGTCCTTCTGTAGCTGCATAACCTTGCGCTGCAGCTCGCCATTTTGTTGGATTAAGCTCTTCGTCTCCTGACGAAGGAACTCAACCGCCTCATGGTGCTCCTCGGCGTCAAGCATGACCTCGGTATGGAGATCGTCCATGGCCTGAAGAAGACGCGTCTGCCGGGCCATGACCGGATCACGGTCGGAGTGAACTCCGATGTAGATACTACGGTGGGCGCTAGGAGTGCGCTTCGGCACAAGCCGGAAGGACGAGTTCTGAAGACGATCGTCATAGATCATCCTCAACACCATAAGGGCTTGGAGGGCGATGCGTTGGACGCGACGTCGAAGGTCGGGCCCCCAAGTGCTGCCGTGAAGAACGGCAGGTGCTCTCCGGAACCATGGATGGTGAGGGAAACATCGCAGGGTCCTGCGAACTCCTCCATGTACATCCCATGGAACTCGGGCTTGAAGAGGAACCCAAGGAAGGTGACCATCATGTGGAGCTCCCTGACGAAGCCCTCGAAGTGGCGGCAGAAGCTATGCACTTGGTAGACCGGCATCTACAGAAACAACAAGTTGAAGGAAAGTGAGGAGAGGAACAAAGTTATAAAGTAGGTTTTCGAAAAATAATTTTCATCCAACTATGGGCTAGGCTGGTCCGTTTGGCTTCCTATAGTCAACTCGGCTCTGATACCATCTTGTGGCGCCCCGATTTAACAAATCGGGACATAATTGAATTTCCAAAGAAAAACAATAATACAAGAGGTTCATCATGCGACAACGTACATACGACAAGCATTCATGGTACGCAGACCATATTATTACATAAGAGTGAAATTAAAATAATAAAAATAAACTACATGACGAACGCCTTCTTCAGGATCTTTCTTCTTGACTGGGTCGCTACTCCAGACCATCCTCGTAGTAGGCATCCTCTGAATGATGTGTTCAACAGGTATGAGTACAAAAGGTAGTCAACAAGCCACTGCAAATGCAAGTAATAATGCAAGGTAATAACAAAGGAAGGATAATGGCTAAAAGTGCGGAAAAGTACATTTTCAGTTATTGCATTTAGTGTAGTCAATTTTTATCATGCAGAATAATAAACATGAACATCAATAATACCATCTAACTCGAGGAGTATGTTTTCCCTCCTCGCGCAACAGTCCTTACATGTCAAACCATCATGCACATACATATTGAAAGTATACTAACTGTGGGAAGTCACGCAACCCGCCCTTGACCGTGGGTTCGGCTTTTCAAAAAGATTTATGACTCTGATCAGAGGTGTACTACTGTACCCACAAGGCACGCACTCATCCCAAACACCAAAGTGTAACAAGATGACCCATACCACGGGAACTCGTGCCAAAACTTCAGCATGAAATGCTCCGAGCGATAACCACCCGCTCTAGGTTTCGCCGGCGCGACGGGCCGCATCCCGGCTAACGTCGCACCCCCTTTTGCGCCACGTCGGTACAAGCCACCCACAGGTGCTGCTTGACCCATCTCCAAGTGGTGGCCTCGGTTTGGAACACTCCATACCTTAGTTAGGACTTACCCATTAGACTTGTGGTTAGTACGGAAGTGTATTGCAATGGATCCCACAGACCGGTCCTTATAGTGCCCCGGGTGCTACCGACCAATGCCCTAGCTTGCACCCGGAACCCATCATACATACACTCTCAACCATAACTCTATCACCAACAGCATTCCAGAGATAAGAATAGCGGGGATCATATAGTGGATTCCAATCGTTGCGACTCATTTCTAATCCTATAGCAATCGTGTCAATACATTGGACACTAACTAATAATACTAATCATTTGGTGACAAGGAGGTTAGGCGAGATAGCATGGCTTGGGTTGCACATCAAGGTCGGGGATCCTAAATAAATATATTGTAAGGGTTCCATTTGACTAATGCATATATATCCTATGTGTTTTAGCGATAGTTTAATAAAACATGGGTTCGATATGCTCAAAAGATTTGTTTGGTGACTAGCCTTGTTCAGCGAAAGGGGAGGGAGGAACTTCCGGGAAGTATTCCGACTCCTCGGCGGCGTCGTAGTCTTCCCAATATAAATAAAATAAAATAAATACAACATTCAATTAAACAATCTAAAACCACACAACAAGCATATAGGTTTTGATTGGGTCAATTTAAAGAAAACCAAGTTGTTAAGTCTATGAAATTCATTTTATGAATAATTTAAAATGAACTATAATGAGATATTCTCCTTTAATAAAAGAGATAAGAGTGAGAACAATTTTATTTTAAGTTTTCTAACCAATTCAAAATAAGTGGTTCAGAGAAAACTTAGTGGTTCCATTAAATTAACATGAAAAGAAAAAAGATAAATTTTGCTGAAATTTAAATAATTGAATTTGTAATTTTTCCTTAAGGAGCATTTGGATACTTTATTAAATAAACATGAAATATCCAAAGTAAACATACTGTTTTATTGTACGAACATGAAGAGAATAAAATTACAAATTTTCTGAAATTGAAATGGTAATTTTTGAAGTTAAAACGCGCAAGATATGGATTTTAGAAGTTTAAAATCATTTCTGGAATTTAAATTAAATCCCAAAACAGTCTCGGGTCCACGCTGAGCTAGGCTCACGGTGAACTTTGTGCACTATGGGCGTGGTCCGGCCCATTCTGGACCGTTGGATCTAGATCTAACGCACGAGGGCGAGGCGGGGGCGTTAAGTTGCGATCAACGGCCCACAGCGCTCGATACCTCTTTGACGAGATGGACGCGCGAGATTAAACTGCGCAAGGGTTCTAATCTATGTCGTCGGATCGATATCGTGCGGCCAGGATAGAATCCAGCACGGCACGCGTCGGGAGGGGTAAAGTACCCATCTTTCTCGACTCCGGCGACGCGACGGCGAGCGTTTCCGGTGACGGCGAGGGTTATCCGGCCTAACTCAGGCTAAAAACATAAAGAGGGGACTACGGGGAACACGAGGGTACCCTTGCGGTGGTCCGAGGTCGACGGGTCATGGCCGGCGACGAGCAGAGGTGGTGAAGACGTTCGGGTCCTCGTCGGCGGTGACGTTCCGGCGGGGTTCATCGTCGACGGAGGGGTGGCCGAGGTTGAAGAGGCTCTGGCGGTCACGGAGGTGCGGTCGGCGAGGATGGAAAGGGACTCCGGTGACGGCGAGCGGTGACTGGAGTACGTGCGACGGTGTGGCGCTAAAAACCGAAGTGTGGGCGTTCTGTTCGTTCCCGTAGCGAACTAACGTGGGGGTTGAGTGCGGCGGTGATCGGGGTTTAAATAGGGGTACCGGCGGGGGCAGGGAGGGCGCAATCGGGGGAGGCCGAGAGTAAACGCCAGTGAGGTAGTTTCCTTGCATGCGAGTGACTGAGGGGCGATTACGCGTGGAATTAAGAGGGGAAACGGTCGGCGTGCTGCGGGGGATTCAATGCCGGCGATAAATGGAGGGGAGGGAGCCGGCGACGAGCGGATCGCGGAAGCATTGATTCGACCGGCCAAGTTTGGGGGCGATGGCACGAGGTGGACGACGGTCCTGACAGGCGGGGGTCACTGGCCAGTGGGCGCGAGGTGAGAGCGAGGCAACGGGGCGCGACCAACAGGTGGGGCTGAGGTGTCGGGTGCGCGCGCGTGGAAAGAGGGGGTCTCTGACGGGTGGGGTTCGGGTGTCAGTCCGAGGCATGCGGGGGTAACGGGCTGGGTGAGGAGCCATGCTGAATAGCGTGGGCCTCATGGCTCCAGAAGTGATGAGTAATTGTCAACGATAGTCAAAGAGGACAAAAGAAGAAGAGATCTGCTGTTTCATGGGCCGCGTGTGACTCAGGTACACGGGCAGCGAGCGACTGTCGGGTAGAGGAGGCTGCGAAGTCGGGCTGGCCCAATCCGGGTGCATGGGCCAGAAGTAGTAGAAGACCCACTGAGCTGTTGACCAGGACTGACTCAGGTACACGGGCGGTGAGCGATTGCCGGGCTGAGAGAGCTGCGGAGTCGGGCCGGCCCAATCCGGGTACCTGGTGCAAAGCCGGTGGAGGCTTTGTCAGTTTCGGCGCAAAACTAACAATCGTTGATCTTGTATCCGACTGTCCAGAAGAGAAGCCGTAGTCGCTACGAAAGCTGAGCTTCCGGATAAGTCATCTATAACTCTAGGCCCACAGTCAGTCAGTCGTGTCTGTAAAAATACCTAAGGGCAGTAGAGTCTTTTCCTTTATTATTGCGTCTGTAAAAACCCTAAGGGGCAGGTGGAATGTTCCTAGTGTTGGGAGCCTATAAATAGGACCCCAATCCCTAGGGTTTGGATAACCCCTTTTTCTGAAATCAATACTACTCCTTTGGGTCATTTTTTGTCTCTTGCTTTGCCTCTCTTCTCTCTCTTTGTGTGCAGCCAGGCTGCATGTTCATGAGATTTTTGCCTTGCATTTATTTCTCTCCTACAGTGCTTTGAAGCTTCGATTCTCCATCTGTGCACAACATCATTTTGTTGTTTCGATTCACGTGCAAAAGCAATTTCTGATGAGTTTTTGGGCTTCGGCGGGCGTGGGGAAGCTTCTATTCTTCATGAGCAGAGTACTAGTTCTTGCTTTTTGCAAGTAGTACTCCACTGTAGCTACAGTACTCCTGTGCCAGCTTTTTGCTTTTACTGCTCAACTTTTCGATCGGGTTGACAGGACTGAAGTTACTTTCCTGGCTGCTTCCAGGCGAAGCCATCCTCTCTGTTCGAAGCCCCTCAGCTCCGTGAGGCAGGCTTCGATCCGACCATAACTCGAAGGCTTCGTTTCGATCTTCGAACTTTGTTTTGTGTTCTGTGTTGCTAGCTTCGAAGTACTCTTTGAACGGACAGCATCGCATACTTCGTTCTGCTAGGCCTCGCATTGATTTCTTGTGGCGTGTCATCCTTCGCTTCTCTTCTTGAAGCTTGCTCTTTTGGAAGGTAGAGTATAGGCTTCGAATTTGGTGCCTCTGTCGTGTGACAGGCTTCGCTTCTTTGTTCGAAGGTAGTCTGTCTGTGTGTTGCATTCGAAGTTCTCTGTTCGAAGGTTTTGTTTCGAAGCACTCGGTTCGAAGCTGTGTCCGAAGCCTTGCCTTCGAAGTACATACTTCGAACCAGGCTCCGGCATTGTCATACTTCGCTTCGAAGCATACTTCGCTTCTTGCCACTTCGTACTAGGCTAGACCAAAACACTTTCGGCATCTTCGACAAGTTTCGCAACTGACCTCCAAAGCAGGCTTCGTCACCAACCTCCGAAGCAGGCTTCGACCAGCGAAGCAGTCTTCGACAATCATCTCCGAAGCAGACCTCGACAGGCGAAGCAGGCTTCGCCAAGTTCCGAACAGGAGACAAATTTGGACAGTAACTTCTCATTTCACCTTACATATACTTGGATCATTTCTTTGGGAAGTTTAGGCCTGATATACAGTGTTCATCTGCCTAGTTGCACTTCTTTAATAGTTCTCTGTTTGACATCAGTTGCTTCTAGGTTATATACCTTTAGACTTAGGCCTTCTGTTTATTTTCTGCTGCTTAGTCTTTTGAGGTGCGTTGGGTATTGGGAACAGGCCATTGATTCGAAAGAATTTTTAAGGCGCCCATTCACCCCCCCCCCCCCCCTCTGGTCGCTACTTTCGGTCCTACAAGTGGTATCAGAGCGAGGTTAGGGTTTTTCCATACCTTAACCGGTTCTAAACCCTGGTAGTGACCATGACGTCTCCTGGCAAGGTCCCATCCTTGGAAGCCTATGGCTATAATTATTGGAAGACTCGCATGCGAGCCTATCTTATCAGCCAGGGTTCGGACATTTGGGACATTTGCGTTCACACCATGTTTTTCATATTGCCAGTAGTTGAGCATGGTACTGCTGGTATCATTGCTCAGCATCTGAGCAACAGTAAGGCTGTGAACACTCTTTTCTCTGGTTTAGGTCCCACTGAGTTTGAGCGTGTGAGCCATCTCTCCACTGCGAGAGAGATCTGGGCTACCCTCAAGGCACACCATGAGGGAACAGCTCAGGTCAAGGCTCGGCTCTATCAGACCTACCGGCGTGAGTACGAGAACATCACACAGAAGCCGGGAGAATCTGTTGAGGCTTTGTTTGGTCGTTTTCAGTCGATCATAAACAAGCTTTGGGATAACAAGGCTGAGGGTACTCAGTTAGTCTCAGATCATGAGCAGGCGCTAAAGGTTCTCCATACCTTGGACCCAAAGATCTGGGAGATCAAGGTATCCTCTATCGTTGAGAGCACTTCTTACGATACCTTGACCATTTCTGAGTTATTTAGCAAGCTGAAGGCCACTGAGGTAGATATCCAGTTGAGATCAAATCTCACTGGTTCTGGATCAAAATCCCTGGCCCTTGCTACACCTTCTGTTGATCCCTCCGATGTAAGCTGTGCTGGGTTCTCTTTGATGTCTATCACTGAGGACCAGCTTGAGTCTTTGGGAGATGATGATTTGTGTCTGTTTAACAACCGGGTGCGTCGTGTCTATGACAAGAGAATGTTCAAAAGACACGGCACAAAATCCGGATGCTTTGAGTGTGGTGATCCAGGACACTTCATCGCCGACTGCCCCAAGCGCAATGGACACAAGAAGGGCACCGGTGGCAGCTTCCACGACTCCGGCAAGCATGAGAGCTCATCCTTCAACAAGGGCAAGCCGAATACCCGATTCTTCAAGAAGGCCCTGAAGGACTACCGGCGAGAGAACAAGAAGCGCGACAAGGCCTTCTTCGCCGAGATGGAGAAGAGCTACTCCAAGCAGTCCACGTCTTCTTCCTCTTCATCAAGCTCAAGCGATGAGGAGATCGTCATCAGGAAGGGGAAGGACAAGGATGATCCGGTGGGCCTCTGCTTCATGGCCTTCGGAGACAAGCCGAAGAGCCGCTCACACCAGCGCCGAAGATCCCGCAAGAGCTTCTGCTCAATGGCTCTTGGGGATAAGGAAGAAAAGAGCTCCTTCGATGACTCCGACGACGACGACAACAAGGTATCATCCTACGAGCACGAAATAGTTGATTTACTTGAGAGCAATCGTCAGGAGTTGAGATATCGGGAAAAACTGCTTAGGGGGGCTAAGAAGAGGATAGATGAGTTAGAGAGTGAGCTTGCCGTGGCCAACGGCAGAATCGAGAGTCTATCTTCTTCTCCTTGCTTGGGTGACAGCAGTAAGTGCCCGAAGTGTGAGGTGCTTCTGTGTGATCTGTCGACTCTGAAGTCCAGGTACACAGAAAGGGTTGATGAGAGGGACGCTTTGGCCACTAAACTTGAAAGCGCTCAGCTGGAGCTGAAAGATGCTCAAGCCACTGTCGTCACACCCTGTGTTCATTGCCCAACTCATCTAACTGCCTTAGCTGAGCTGAAATCCAAGGGCGATGAGCATTTGGGTGATTTGGAGAGGTTGAGAGCTGAGCTTGCCCAGACTAGGCTAGAGCTTGAGACACTGTCAGTTCCACCCACTGTCTGTGAGAACTGTCTGTCTCTTAGAATGGAGTTGATTAAGCTAAAAGCCGAAAAGTCTGTCCAAGTAGAAAGTGAGTTTGAGACCTGCTTGACTCAGGTGGAGGTTCTAGCTTCCTTGAGAGAGGAGCTAGCAGATTCTCAGAATGAGAACTTTTACCTCCGTTCTATCCTGAGTTGGATCAGTGCTAGAGAGCCACAGCTTGGCATGATGATCCAGTAGTTCAAGAGGTAGGATGGGTTTGGGGTAGGTTACACCTACACCAAGGCTGACTTCGAGAGTGCCATTAGCCGGGCAGTGGAGTGGAGTAAAATGACTCCAGAGCAGAGGTATCCCAAGACTCATTCCACTGAGGCTTCCCAGGCTTGTCAGCCCAAGGATGGAGTGATCCATGAACCACCTAAAGCTCCACCAAAGAAACCCATCTGGGTTCCAAAGCCCAAAAATCTCCACACTTCTCTTGACTCTCTTCCTGGACCCTCTCAACCCAAGAAGACAACACCAAACATCACTAAGCCCAAACATCCCAAGCCTCAACCACATCCCAAGAAGCCCACCTATCATTGTGAGTACTGTCAGAGAGACGGGCATCTTGCGGAGTTCTGCTTCAGGAGGAAGCGGGTTGAGAGAGCAGAGAGGGCTTGTAGTGATCAGGAGCAGTTCTACCAGCAGGGTGGTAGACTGCGTGTTCCTCGGCGCGGGGAGAGGCTGGAGGCCAGGCCGCGTCATGTAGGTGGTGGTAGAGGAGACAGCTTTCTTGCCCGTGCTCCAGTTGGTGGTGTCCATTCTGGCAGAGTTCCAGGCCATGTTGGCTACGGTCCTGGATCTCGTGGCCGCAGGGTTAGGCAGAACCGAGGACCGCGCTTTGAGCCGCATTTTGGTCCAAACTCTTTTGATGGTTTTCGCTTTCCATCTTTTGAGCAGATGGCTCGACACTGGTTTAGCTCTTTTGCTAAACCTGGTGCTGGACCATTTGCTCCCACTTACAGCCACTGATTGTGCAGGACCAGGGACTGGAGGACGTTTGGATCATGGACTCAGGATGCTCTCGCCACATGACGGGACATCGTAGATGGTTCTCCAGTCTCACTCCCCCGAGCTCCAAAGAATACATCATGTTCGGGAACAGCGGTCAAGGGAAAGTAAGTGGCATAGGCTCAATTCGCATTTCAGATCATTTCTCTTTGAAGAATGTTGCTTTGGTTAAGAATTTGAACTTCAATTTGATTTCTGTTTCGAAACTTCTTGAGGATGGTTTGGAAGTGCGTTTTAAGAAGGGCAATTCTTCTGTGGTTGATTCTAGAGGGTCTTTGGTTTGTCAGATTTTACCTTTCGGTAAAGTTTTTCGAATTGACTTCTCCAGTTCTTTTGGCCCTTCTCGTTGTTTGCTTGCTGGATCTTCTTCTGAGCTCTGGAAGTGGCATAGGAGATTAGGTCATTTGAGTTTTGATCTGCTAGTCAGGTTAAGCTCTATGGACCTCATCCGAGGATTGCCCAAGCTTAAGATGGAGAAGGATCTAGTTTGTCATCCCTGTCGTCATGGGAAAATGGTTGCCGCTTCTCACTCACCTGTGACTCAGGTGATGACTTCGTATCCGGGCGAGCTTTTACATTTGGACACTGTAGGTCCAGCTCGGGTACGCTCAGTTGGTGGGAAGTGGTATGCACTTGTGATTGTTGACGACTTTTCTCGATTCTCGTGGGTGTTCTTTTTGGAGTCTAAGGATGAAACATTTCAGTTTGTTCATGACCTGATTTTGAAGCTGAAGAATAAGAACAATGGTCGGATGCGAGCAATTCGCTCTGACAACGGCTCTGAGTTCAAGAACTCTCAGTTCGTCAGCTTCTGTAGTGATCAGGGTCTGGACCATCAGTTTTCTTCTCCTTACACTCCCCCACAGAATGGCGTTGTGGAACGAAAAAACCGCACGCTAGTCGAGATGGCCAGGACGATGCTCGATGAGCACAGGACTCCTAGGCGTTTTTGGGCTGAAGCCATGAACACGGCTTGCTATCTGGCCAACCGCATTTTTCTTAGAGCTTACCTTGGTAAGACATCATATGAATTGCGGTTTGGCAGACAGCCCAAGGTGAGCCACTTGCGAGCATTTGGCTGCAAGTGCTTTGTGCTCAAGAAGGGAGGGCATTTGGACAAGTTTGAGTCTCGTTGCTGGGATGGTGTTTTTCTTGGTTATGCATTGCATTCTCGAGGCTTCCGTGTTTGGAACCTCGAATCCCAGCTGCTTGTCGAGAATTGTGAGGTTTCATTTGATGAGTCCTTGCCTTCTTTGACTCCTTCTTTTGAGCCGTCTGATGGTGAGCTCGGAGAGTCCATCTTCGAGGAAGATGATGACACTCCAGCCGCTAATGAGGGTGGGCCTTCTGCATCCCCCGCAGAGCCCACACCTTCTAAGACTTCGACTGAGGATGAGGGCGGACCTCTGATCACTTCTTCCACTACGATCGAGCCCCCTCAATCGAGTCCAGAGGTGCCAACTGCTGACTCTGGTGAGGTGACTTCAGATCACCAGGGAACTCGAGCAGTTCAGCGTGACCATCCCTCAGAGCTCATCATAGGTGATCTGACTGAGAGAACTCTGCGTTCTTCTGCCTCTCTTGCTGTGTTTGTTGAATCTACGTTTGTTGCATCTCTTGAGCCCAGAGACATTTCTCATGCTCTTTCTGATTCTAATTGGATTAATGCTATGCATGAAGAGCTTGAGAATTTTGTCCGTAATCGGGTTTGGACACTAGTTGAGCCGCCACCAGGATGCAACCCCATAGGCACCAAGTGGGTGTTCAAGAACAAACAAGGTGAAGATGGGGTTGTAGTGCGCAACAAGGCTCGACTAGTTGCCCAGGGTTTTTGCCAGAAGGAAGGTATTGACTTTGAAGAAACCTTTGCTCATGTTGCCCGTCTTGAGTCCATTCGTATTCTTCTAGCTTTTGTCGTTTCGAAGGGTTTTAAGCTTTTTCAAATGGATGTTAAGAGTGCTTTTCTGAACGGGTACATAGAAGAAGAGGTTTATGTTAGGCAACCCCCCGGTTTTGAGAACCCTAAGTTTCCTCGACATGTTTTTAAGTTGCACAAAGCTTTATACGGGTTGAAGCAAGCCCCCAGGGCTTGGTATGACCGGTTAAAGCAATTTTTGTTGGGGAAGGGCTTTGTGATGGGATCTGTGGACAAAACTCTTTTCTTGCTTAGAGATGCTTCAGATTTCTTAGTCGCTCAAATTTACGTGGACGATATTATTTTTGGCGGTAGTACTAATGATCTTGTGTCCAAGTTTTCTGAGCAGATGCACAGTGAGTTTGAGATGAGCCTCATGGGTGAGCTCAAGTACTTCTTAGGGCTCCAGATCAAGCAGACCAAGGACGACACCTTCATCCACCAAGGTAAGTACACTCGTGATATGCTTAAGAAATTTGACTTTGGTGGTGAATTGAAGCCGCAGATGACCCCGATGGGCACTTCTGGGGGTCTGGACAAGGATGAGAGCGGCATTAAGGTCAATGAAAGGGAGTTTCGAGGGATGATCGGTTCGCTGTTGTACTTAACGGCAACAAGACCGGACATACAGTTCGCCGTGGGACTTTGCGCGCGTTTCCAGTCTTCACCACGCGCGTCTCATCGGCAGGCTGTCAAGTGCATCTTCAAGTATCTCACTTATGCGCCCGATCTCGGTCTTTACTATTCAGCATCATTATCTCTTGATCTATCTGGCTTTTCGGATGCCGACTTTGGTGGGTGCCGGTTGGATCGCAAGTCGACTTCCGGTACTTGCCAGTTTCTTGGTTCTTCCCTTGTATCTTGGTCTTCTCGAAAGCAATCTGGAGTTGCTCTTTCGACCACGTAGCTGCTGCCAGCTGCTGCTCACAGTTGGTTTGGATGATTTCCACTCTACGAGATTTTGGGTTGTTCTTTCCTACCAGAGTTCCATTGTTTTGCGACAGCACCAGTGCTATTAGTGTAGGGAAAAACCCGTGTCTCCATTCAAAAACCAAACATATTGATGTGCGCTTTCACTTCTTGCGGGATCAATATGAGAAAGGTGTCATTGACCTTGTTCATGTTGATACCCATCATCAGTTGGCTGATATTTTCACCAAACCCCTAGATCAGTCTACATTTGAGCGTTTACGAGGGGATTTGGGTGTTGTGTATCCCTTTTAGGATATTTTGCGTGAGTTTTTTCCTTTCTTCTTTACTCTTTTCTTGAGTCTTTTTGTGTGTGTTCATACCTTGCATATTCACATATCACACTTTAGAGATGCTTCTGTTATATGATTGAACTGCTTTACTTATTCTAGCTGGTACATGCTTTTTATTACTTGTCTATGATCATGTCTTGTCTCAGTTTGATTGATAAGTCTGATATCTGTCATATGCATGGCTTTTATGCTTTAAAATTAAAAAAAAATGATCACCATTGCTTCTGGTAACTAGCCTGCGTAGGCTGAATGTTCTTGCTATCTGTTACATGCCCTGTAGCTAGTTTCTAACTTAGATGCAAATATGCAACTTGGACATCTGTATGCTTTAAACATGGAAATATGCTATAAAATTGATGAAAATTCGAGAAAAATAAATATTCCATGCATGTTTGTGCATAACTTGAAAAGATCCAGGTGGGTTTGCTTTGTCGCATTACATTTGTTCTGGACTGCATATCATAGCACTTTGGTATGAACTAGGACAGTGTAGTGTATGCCAAGACCAATGTCTTAAGCTTCTGATGGTCCAGTTCTGGCCTAGGCTTGACTTGGTCGGTCAGCATAAGGTTTGACATGCAAATAACCCATGGCAAAAATGAAAAAGAAAAAAGAAAAAGCTTGAAAATTGAAATGATAACAAGTTTGCTGAAGCACTTTGTTTTTGAACAAAGCTTATCTTGGTAGATGTCAGTTAGCTTTTGCATCTCATGTTTTACCTTGCTTGTTTTACTAGAAAATGTGGTGATGTTTTTTGTTTGCGAAAACTGAAAAATGCGTGCTAATGACTTTCTTTAGATATCATTTGTTGCACTGATCATGCCATGTGTCTTAGACAGTATCTCTTTTGCTATACATGTTTAGATGTTGTAATTGCAGTCAATCATATTTGAGAAGCATGCTTTCTACACTCCTTGTGCACTCCAGTTGAAATCACTGCATATTTTGAGGGGGAGTTGCATTTCAGGGGGAGTCTGTGTCTCTATTGAGTGCTTGATGAGTTCACTTGTCAACAAGGGGGAGAAAATTTGGGATCAGAGTTTAAGGGGGAGTTCTTACTCTGTTGATATCCTTGTTGTTCTGAAATCGCACTCATTTTGAGATTTTACGTTTTGGTTAACCATAATGACCGCTTCTTGCTTTTGTTCGGCTTTTGGTCATTAGGGTTAAATTTTTACCTTATTTTTCTTCTTCTTTGTTTTCTTGTGTTTTGTTTTCGTGTTTCCACATTTGCTCGCAGGTGCTGAAGAGCTGAAAAAAAGGAGTGTTGACAATGCACTCATCAAGGGGGAGATTGAGGAGCCATGCTGAATAGCGTGGGCCTCATGGCTCCAGAAGTGATGAGTAATTGTCAACGATAGTCAAAGAGGACAAAAGAAGAAGAGATCTGCTGTTTCATGGGCCGCGTGTGACTCAGGTACACGGGCAGCGAGCGACTGTCGGGTAGAGGAGGCTACGAAGTCGGGCTGGCCCAATCTGGGTGCATGGGCCAGAAGTAGTAGAAGACCCACTGGGCTGTTGACCAGGACTGACTCAGGTACACGGGCGGTGAGCGATTGCCGGGCTGAGAGAGCTGCGGAGTCGGGCCGGCCCAATCCGGGTACCTGGTGCAAAGCCGGAGGAGGCTTTGTCAGTTTCGGCGCAAAACTGACAACTGTTGATCTTGTATCCGACTGTCCAGAAGAGAAGTCGTAGTCGCTATGAAAGCTGAGCTTCCGGATAAGTCATCTGTAACTCTAGGCCACAGTCAGTCAGTCGTGTCGTTAAAAATACCTAAGGGCAGTACAGTCTTTTCCTTTATTATTGCGTCTGTAAAAACCCTAAGGGGCAGGTGGAATGTTCCTAGTGTTGGGAGCCTATAAATAGGACCCCAATCCCTATGGTTTGGATAACCCCTTTTGCTGAAATCAATACTACTCCTTTGGGTCATTTTTTGTCTCTTGCTTTGCCTCTCTTCTCTCTCTTTGTGCGCAGCCAGGCTGCATGTTCATGAGATTTTTGCCTTGCATTTATTTCTCTCCTACAGTGCTTTGAAGCTTCGATTCTCCATCTGTGCACAGCATCATTTTGTTGTTTCGATTCACGTGCACAAGCAATTTCTGATGAGTTTTTGGGCTTCGGCGGGCGTGGGGAAGCTTCTGTTCTTCATGAGCAGAGTACTAGTTCTTGCTGTTTGCAAGTAGTACTCCACTGTAGCTATAGTACTCCTGTGCTAGCTTTTTGCTTTTACTGCTCAACTTTTCGATCGGGTTGACAGGACTGAAATTACTTTCATGGCTGCTTCCAGGCGAAGCCATCCTCTCTGTTCGAAGCCCCTCAGCTCCGTGAGGCAGGATTCGATCCGACCATAACCTGAAGGCTTCGTTTCGATCTTCGAACTTTGTTTTGTGTTCTGTGTTGCTAGCTTCGAAGTACTCTTTGAACGGACAGCATCGCATACTTCGTTCTGCTAGGCCTCGCATTGATTTCTTGTGGCGTGTCATCCTTCGCTTCTCTTCTTGAAGCTTGCTCTTTTGGAAGGTAGAGTATAGGCTTCGAATTTGGTGCCTCTGTCGTGTGACAGGCTTCGCTTCTTTGTTCGAAGGTAGTCCGTCTGTGTGTTGCATTCGAAGTTCTCTGTTCGAAGGTTTTGTTTCGAAGCACTCGGTTCGAAGCTGTGTCCGAAGCCTTGCCTTCGAAGTACATACTTCGAACCAGGCTCCGGCATTGTCATACTTCGCTTCGAAGCATACTTCGCTTCTTGCCACTTCGTACTAGGCTAGACCAAAACACCTTCGGCATCTTCGACAAGTTTCGCAACTGACCTTCGAAGCAGGCTTCGTCACCAACCTCTGAAGCAGGCTTCGACCAGCGAAGCAGTCTTCGACAATCATCTCCGAAGCAGACCTCGACAGGCGAAGCAGGCTTCGCCAAGTTCCGAACATGAGACAAATTTGGACAGTAACTTCTCATTTCACCTTACATATACTTGGATCATTTCTTTGGGAAGTTTAGGCCTGATATACAGTGTTCATCTGCCTAGTTGCACTTCTTTAATAGTTCTCTGTTTGACATCAGTTGCTTCTAGGTTAGATACCTTTAGACTTAGGCCTTCTGTTTATTTTCTGCTGCTTAGTCTTTTGAGGTGCGTTGGGTATTGGGAACAGGCCATTGATTCGAAAGAATTTTTAAGGCGCCCATTCACCCCCCCCCCTCTGGTCGCTACTTTCGGTCCTACACTAGGCTGGCCGGGAGGGAGAGAAAGGGAGGGGGAGGGCCCGTTACTGTTTAAATGTTTTTCTGAATAAAAATAATTACAGGAATTGATTTAAAATATTTGGGCTACTTCTAAAGGTGGTAAAATTTTGTAAAAATTCTAAAAATATATCTTGGCCTTGGGAAGTCATACAAAATTTTCTAGCCTCTGGTTTGGTCATTTCAGCTAGGTTCTAGTTCACAAAGGTTAGGGAGGGCATTAAAGGTATTTCTAAATAAATAATTCCAGGAAAATAGATTAAATGATATTTTTATTTCTTTGAAAATTGGGGTGTTACACAGAGCCTGCTGTAGAACTTGGCTAACTTCTAAATAGTTTTGGTTATCTAACCTTTCTTTGAGTTCGAAACGCAACCCATTAAAAGTTAATTCCGCCAAGTCCCTTTCTGAAATATTAAGACTAAAACATTGGTTTCTGGTATCTTTTAAACGCTTGATATACTCAGAGGCGCTCTCACTAGATTTCTGTTTAACCGATGTCAAGTGTGAAAGCCTAAGTTCTGTTTCACCCGTGTAGAAATAATCATGGAATTTTCGCTCTAAATCATCCCACGTGTGGATGGAATTCGGCGGGAGCGCCGAAAACCAAGTGAAAGTTGTGCCGGATAGCGAGAGGGAAAATAGTCTAACCTTTAGGGCATCTATCCCGCTAACCTCTCCACACTGCGCCAAAAATTGACTAACATGCTCTAGTGTGGTCCTGCTGCCCTCGCCATCGAATTTAGTAAACTTGGGGATCCTATAGCCGTGGGGGTAGGGTACTGTATCAAGATGATCGGGGTATGGTTTGCGATAAACCCTAACCCGTCCCTTGGGCACGAAGCCGGCACACTCCCTAAACAGTGTGTGGATCCGCTCATCTAGATCATCTTGGTAGTTTGCTTGCATGCGGCTCTCATGTGGGGGCGCGACACGTGGTGGGACATCGGCGTGTCGGCCATGTGCTTCTTCCCTACGTGCTATTTGTATAACGTGCTCGGGTTCGGGCGCCTGCTTGTGTGGTGCGGGTAGTGTGGGTATTGTGTGGTATGCAGTATTAGTCTGACCATAGGCATAATGATTAGTTTCGGCCATAAGTGGTGAGGCCGAAGACATGTTTGTCGTATGTGCACTAGCTATAGGAACTAGGGGTGCGGCCTCAGTGAAGCCAAACCTTCTAAGAGTTGCCTCTACCTGGGAGCTAACTGCCGAATCTAAATGGTTGGCTAGCGAAGCGCTAACGGCCTGATCTACTGATGCGGCTATTTTTGCTTGATTTCTAAAGAAGATAAACGAGGCGATACCGGTGTTACCTGGACCTGAGCGGGGTTGGGGGTGATGATGTTGCGCTTGACGAAGCCTGCGCGTGTCTTGATGTAGCCTCCAAGCATCATGTCTTGGAGCGCCTTTAGCCTTGCCTCGATCTCTACTCGGTCTTCTGTGGGGATATCTTTAAGAGTAGGTAACATTATGTTGCGGTTGTTGATATCCGCGCCTCCTATTGTGTCCATCGGCGGTGTAGACGTAGTAGTAGAAGTAGATGTACCGGTGGCCGATGTAGACGTACTCATCGTGTTAGCGTAGCTCATCCCCAGCGGAGTCGCCAAAAAGTGTGTTGACACGGAAACATGCCCCCGCACTTGGGTCAGTCCGACGATCCAAAAGTGCACGGATACTTAGGAGCAGGCCTAAGCGTGACGTGGCACCGACGTCGCGTTCCGACTACCCTTAATAGTGATAAGGGGGGTGGAGTCGCCAGGCAACCAGATTACACAGAATAACCCAATTAACCGGAAGAAATAGATTAAACTGAATAATGATCAACAAACCAGTCGGAGCCTGTCTAGTTCGAAGTCTGATGCGAAGGGGGTGCCGAAGGGTACCTTCGACGTCTGGTGCGAAGTACTCCGCCGAAGGGTGCTTTGGCATTCGGACTGATCCGACCGAAGGTGGACTCCGAGCGGATCTGGACGCGATGATCACCTCCGAACAGCGGGGTTCGGCGTGATATCTCCGATACAGCGAACTCCGACGTCTGGTGCGAAGTGCTCCGCCGAAGGGTGCTTCGGCGTTCAGACTGGTCCGGTCGAAGATAGACTCCGAATGGGTCTAGACGCAAGGATCACCTCCGAACAGCGGGGTTCAGCGTGCGATCTTCGATAGTGACACGGTGGGCGCGCACGAGTGCAACTTCGTCCATTGCGGAGTATGATCGTAGTGAAGCCTGGGGCGACGAAGTCTGCTGGCGGAGCCTATTTCCGAAACCTGCGGCCTCATCGGAGGGTGTCCTGGGGACCTTCGGAACCGGTCTCTTAGCTCCGGACACCTTTGGTGAAAGGGGCTCTGGAAGCGCGAAGCCTGCAACAGAAGAGTGCGAAGTACCAATTTGGCCTGAGGACCGAATTTTGCTAAGTGTTGCACGGGTAGCGAAGGTAGCAATATGTTACGCAGATTAGCAGATACTTCACAGGCGAAGTAACAAGGCGATAGCAATCTGTTACGTAGATTAACGGGGACTTCATGGGCGAAGTACCAAGGCTTACCACTGTTCCGTAGCGGCGGACGGAGGGCTTCCAGGCAAACCCACGAAGAGGTACAGAAAAGTAAAGGTAAAAGTAAAGGTACGATCAAAGCATGGCTTTGGTTTAGTTTGAGTTGGGGGGTTCTCCACGCCGTCCAGGCCTCTCTATTTATAGAGGGTTAACTCTAATCTAATCTACTATTAATCTGGTCGGATAGAGATAAAGATTGAGCTGGAAACGTGTCCAACCCTATCTCTGCCGAGGTGGGCTTCGGCCAAGCCCGCCGAGGCCTGCTCCTCGGGCCGAAGCTTTGGTAGCGTGGGCTTCGGCCAGGCCCATCGAGGCTTGCTCCTTGGGCTGAAGCTTCGGTAGCGTGGGCTTCCGAAGCTTCGACAGCGTGGGCCTCCGAAGGCCTCCGAAGCTTCGGCAGCGTGGGCCCCCGAAGGCTTCCTGGCCGAAGCCCATGGGCTGGCTGGAGGCTTTCAGAGCCCATAATTTGATGGGCTTCGGCCCTGTAGGGATTCGGACAAACCCTGGACATGTGTATTTTCGGCCCAAATCGCCAAAAATTAATATTTTGATAATCTAGCCATTAATGCCATTTTCTGCTATCAACAGCACCGACGGGTGAAGAAAGGGTGACCGAGGCCATATGCACATGGTCGGTCAAACCAACCAAGCACCGTCGGTCAGACCGACGGGTGTCGGCAACAGGATGATGACCCAACACGCTCCGGTCAGACCGGTCACCTACCGTTGGTCAGACCGATAGCAGCATATCCGATCGCCGGGGTCTCCGGCGATCACCTTGCTGTTGATGGCTTGCAGCAGTTCTTGGCAAAGAAGAGATGGATGAAAACACTGCAAAAACACCAAAAGATCAGAGGCAATTCAGCCTAGAGACCGAATTACTGATAAAAACCGATAAAACGATTAAAATCCGTTACGTGGATTTAACAGATGATTCACGAGCGAATCGGCAAGGATTACCGTGAATACGACATGGTGGACGAATGGTTTATTGCGTAAACCAGCAAAGATGGACGTGGTAGCTAATCTTAGGGCAGGGAAATTAGATTGAAAGTAAAGAACGATTCAAGGTAAATAATAGATTGGATATATTAGGGTTTTGGGGGTCCCTTGAATCGTCTTTAACCCTATATTTATAGGGGTGAGTCCTGATGTTCCTAGACTCCTAATTACCTCCAACACTCATCGAAGTCGTTACAAATTTATTAGAGATAAAAATATCCCGAAACCAACTAAACCTTTTCGGACTCAGATTGGGCCGGTTCGACTGGCGGTTAGACCGGCCTATACCAGGAAATTGCATATTTTCGGTTAAAAGTACCAATTTTGACATTTTAACAATTTTGACCATTAATACCACTTTTTGCTCTCAACAACATCCATCAAATTAATTATTATCCAAACTAAAATCATAATCAAAATGTACGCACATGTGTTCGATCGTGTGTGTGCGTGCATGAGTTCAAAGTATATCTAGGTGTTGTGCTAAGTTCAAATACAATGTGAGAGAGTTGTTTGGAAGGTACACATGCTAAGTTCACTTCTGAATTATTTATATGTGTGATACATACAACGTGAGAGATGTGATGTGGCATGAACATGTGCATGCGTCGAAGGCCCAAGTATTCACAAAACATGCGAGATGGATCAAGTCAGTTCGCAAACATTAAATGATGACAGTTGCATTCATGACCATGAAATAGAAAACAAAAACAACCTTTATTTCCGATCATTAATTTACAACTAGGCGTAGGAGGACAAGCAGAACAACTTATTACATGGTAATGCAAGTAGGTTTTTATATATAGACATAGATATCACTTGTGTTCAAGATTGATCTTCATATATGGACTTTCACAAAGCGCCACCATAACTACATTATGACCTGAGCCATTACTTGAGCCACCACCTCACCCTCTCCATTCATCATGTGCATAGCCTCTAGAAAAAGCCCCTCCAGCTGCTAAATTATAGTAAGAACTATGTTTAAACCCATAACCAGATCAATTTCCACCATCTTGCAATCCGCTATTGCCACCGGCACCACCATGGTCATAGCCACCTCTAGACGCTGCACTTCCTTGAACATTATCAGATCCATATCTAGATCCGTTTCCACCACCTTCTCCTCCACCACCACCTTGTCCATAACCTTCACTTGAAGATCCACTACCTTGACCATAACCTGAACGATATCCAAATCCATGGCTAGACTCATTGCCACCTTGTCCTCCGCCAACTCCACCTCCACCACCTTGCCCATAACCTTCTCCGGAAGCTCCACCACCTTTGCCATAGCCAGATCCATAGCCAGTACCACCACCATCATGTCCTGCGCCACTGCCACCACCTTCACCACCACCTTGACCATAGCCTCCCATTGAACCTCTACCTCCTTGGCCATAGCCAGATCCATGGCCAGTTCCACCACCACCATCATGTCCTGCGCCACTGCCACCACCTCCACCACCACCTTGCCCATAGCCTCCCCTAGAAGCTCCACCACCTTGGCCACAACCAGATCCATAGCCTGATCCATCACTACCATCATGTCCTGCGCCACTGCCACCACCTCCACCACCACCACCTTGCCCATAGCCTCCCCCAAAAGCTCCACCACCTTGGCCATAGCCAGATCCATAGCCGGATCCACCACCGCTATCATGTCCGGCACCACTACCACCGCCTCCACCACCACCTTGCCCATAGCCTCCTATAGCAACTCCACCATCATGGTTGTAGTCAGTTCCATATCTAAATCTACCAATACCATCATGTCCAGTACCAATGCCTCTACCTCCACCTCCACCTCCACTTCCACCTTGTCTATAACCACCGTCAAAAGCTCTCCCTATCTTCTTATGTCCGGATCCATGCCCGCCACTACCTTCTCCCTCCTTTCCACCCCCAAGTCCACCACCACCTCCCTCAGTTGTGTGTCTAGCTACTCTTGCTGCACTGGATAAGCCAATGCTCACAAGCACAACAAAGGCAAGAACTTCTGTTTTCCTAGCCATTGTAACCTGACATCCCGAATGGACGAGATTTTGAGATGGATAGCAAGTGCTGGCTTGAATGCAGATTTATAGGGAAGTTTGCATCGAGCGTACAGCTAACTTTCTAGTGGCACGGACGTACGTGTGAAGAGTGTAGTACAGCTGGTAGGCAAACTCTTGTGGAGTGAGTACGTATGCAGGCCTCACCCTGTGTTTCGACGTCGAGCCAAATGGCCGGTCCCGTACTCAATTCATCCAATTCTTCCTTCAGCTGGAAATAAAAAACCGTAGTCGATATTCACAAATAGCCGATGACTAATTAAGAACGAATAACTGCTTCAGTTTATCTGACTAACTATAAATAAAGAGCGTTAATTAATCAATAGTATATTTACTACTACACCCACATATATATACCGTGTGGTGAATCGGGATTCAGGGTGTTTTAACCAGTGAATTCGTTCTCGTTAATTGAATTCATCAGGTGAATTTATTTCCTGGTTAGCTACCTATACAAACTTGCATTGTAGTGCTATTTGAGTGCCGACATGTATACACACACGCACACGGCACATATTCGTGTCTATCGTAGAGAGAATTAGCAATGCTTATCTGTCAGGCTTTGGCTCAGGATGAACATATTCGTCTACAAAGTTTGTCTGATGTTTTTTCTATACCATGGACTTCCAGGTCTAATATGTACTGGGCTTGTAGTCCCTAGGCAAATTGCTTCCCCTGCATATATATATATTCCATAGTGGCTTGCAGTTTGTTAATTTCCCCCAAGATATTTATCTGACAGATGCAGCGACTGAATGATTAGCAATGGTTACAAGACACTGAAACTGATAAAAACACAATCTATTCTGAAGTATTTGTATCATACAAATTAAAAACCGACGTCTGATCAATTGGCATGTTGCTTGATAGTCAGTCAGTGAGATCATGGGGCTGAACGTGGACAGTTCGCAATACAACGGCACGACATATTATGCAGTTCTTGAAAAGACATGCTGCACAGCTGCAGGTTACACGCATATGTGCATGGATCCAAAGTTCAGAATTCAGCCCATGATGGAATGAGCACGACCCAGAATTCTGTGCACTGGTGAGGTAGATATCTATGCCAAAGCACGTGAAAGTTGGTGAAATTTTGGCTATTTGTTGCAGCCATGATAGCTCTATGACTTTGTGGTCTGTATGATGAAGACTAAAAAGATTGAGATGACAAACATGGGACCTCTCTTACCTACTGTTTTCATTTAAAAAAAGAAAGATATATAGAGACAAGTCGACTACATAAGCAGATCGTAAGAGATTTTTGCTGAAAAATTCAAGTTCAGAGATTCTGACGGAGGGCTGAAGTTTTTTAGTGCTGAATTAATGAAAAAGAATCCTTTAAAGAAGTTATAGGTAGTTGAATTTTACAAATTCTATTGGAATTGTTTTTAAGCGGAAAGCTCTTACCATGGTTAGCTAAAAACTATGCATGATTCGGGATAATTAGGCAATACTTAATTGCGCCGAGATGTGCTAACTTCAGGCCTCCAGTGTGTGAGAACGCAGTCTAGTAAACGTGAAGGCCATAGATACACTAAGCAAATTCCCGGAGAGACCTGGTTTACAGTCCGAAGCATAGTGTCGGTTCTACGTACCACGATTTAACGGGTGAATCGATCGGTTCAAACATAATAGATTATATATTATAAGGTGTCTTTGTTTTGCGACGAAACTTATTTTTAATGGCAAACATTATTCAGTTATTTATTAAATATCGTGTTCATAGGCTCTAAAACACATCTCTCTACTCCGCAATCCTAACTGTATTTAAATGGAAATTTGATGTAGAACTGTAATTGGACATTACATTTAAGCACAACACAACTGTGAATCTGTGAATCAAAAGACATGAGGAAAATAAGAATTCCAGATAGATGATTTTGCACACTTAAAGGTAAAAGTGATTTCATCACACTATTTTAGGACAAACGCATTGTGTCGTGCCATTTGGTATGCCGAAAGAAATGACTATGGCATTGAAATTTTAAGTTATCAGCCACACCTAATTTATTATAGTAAATAGGCGAGGGTATAATTATAACAAAAGTATAAAATATGAGAGGTGCAGTGAGTTGACACAACATGCTACACAAGAACAGGCAAACACACAAAATCATCTGGAACCAGAAGGAACATGTATGGAAACTACCTTTGATATTCAACGACACCCATCATTAGTAAATTGATAATCTATAAAGCACAGTATGCTCAATTTAAATATGAAATAGGTTCCATTAAATAGTAGTACTAATGTTGGCTCTAAGACCATTGATACATATTGCTAATTCAACTTGGAATAAAAAAACTCAACAATCCGGAGGGAGTACTAAGCCGCAGAAACCTTCTTGAGCTTGGCAAGCTCTTGCCTGATAGCGCCTCCCCTCCTTCAATACACAAAATATTAGTGTAGTCAATTGATATAAACAAGAATTAAGCATTTGAAAACAAGATGTCTGACCTTGCAAACATAACCTTGAACCTGTCGAAATCGTTCAGCGAGGCTCTCCTCTTCTAGACAATTAGCTTCTTGCCCCATGAGATATTCTCCCACTTATTCTTCACATCTTCAAAAGGATAACCACCACTCGACATTTACCGCGAGGAAATCTGAAGTTGCAAAGAATTCATACTAACCAGCATCATCCATCGCCTTAATCAAAGTTTTCTTTGGAACACACTTGATATGTTAATCTTGATGTCGGTCAAGGAAAGCCTCTTGAAGTTGATCTGGCACCTGACCATATCAGGAGCATCGATAAGTGCCTGGTGATTCACAGAAAACAGAGTTATGTGATATTCAATACATCTAGATTATACTACTATGAATGAAAACAGATTACCAAGAAGGTACACAATGAGCGCTCATACTTCATGCTTTAGGTAAATATGAATGTAACCATGAAAATTAAAAAGGTAAAGTACCGCAACCCCTTTAATAGACTTCAGCACACATGACAAATATGAAACATCAGCAAAATGACATAACTGGCTTATATGATACCTGAATATTGTCACTCCTTAAGTGCCTTCTAGCCCCTTTCTTAGGAACAATTATGACCTATATTGACAGCACAAAAACAATTGTAAGACCAGTAATAAAAAACCTATCATGCATCATCATTATTCAGTAATCAACTTAAATATCATGAACAACTAACATGGTAGGCACTTAAATGTCTAAAAGGATAGCAGATATGATAGCAGCGATGAACTTAGCTTGCTAGCACATTTCATTGAACATAAATTATCCAAATTAAATAATCAACAAAACATCCTACATGGCCCTAACCTCTGTTCATTAACAAAACATGCAGCAAAAAGTGATACGAGTGAGGTGTCATAGCTCTTCTTCATAGCACGAGAAGAGGCATCAAATTTTAGTTAGGACTCCTCTTACATACTGTTCTGGAAGGAAACTACTGATCTGGCCCTAACCATTCATGCAATTCCTGCACAGATGCTAGCTACTTATCGTGTACTATGTATTACTCATCTCACAGAACTACATGGTATAGCAATTCAGAAAAGTATCCGGTATACTACTCACCATGTAGTATCTGGATTGAGATAAACATGAAAAGTATGCAACATCACAGCAAAGAGGGGATCATACCAAACCGTAGACAGTGAGCACGACCGTGCCCACGGTAGCCTTGAAGCCCTTGATCATCGTCTCGGCAACCTCACGCAGATGAAGAGAGAGGAGAATGAACTCTATGCACGGCTTTCTTCACGTCAGAGCAGCCCAAGAGATCTCTCTGCCATTTAATCGGTAACTAATAATTTGTATACAGTTTCAATGATCCACACGTACGGCCGAAGCGACCTCTTCTCTGAATTGCTCCCCTAAATCAAAATAAAATTCCATTTACGACACAAAGGGCATTGTAATCCACCATGCATCCAATCCAAAAATCATCCACCAACAATCAGAGACAAGATGAGCTATAATGCAGCATTGCCATGTACTGTGTTCACATGATAATGTCATTCACCTACACGTGCTCGCAACCAGAAGATCAGGCCAGCTTCTGCATGTGCGACCGAGAGCAAAGATTGGACTCAAGTAGATGGGTGCACTGGACTCAGCTATCAGTAGATGTACTATGGCACTTGCAGAATAACAGGAGCGATCCTCACAATACATCTGGCTATTACAGAAGCGGTACAACACCTTTGTATGCATAGGGAGCTCAAAACCAAGATCATCTTCTACTATTCTTATATTCAAATCAGAAACGCTTTCAGCTAAAGTATTTTGTGCTACAGGGAAGTATTCAGATAAACAACTTTTAAAAGAATCCAAGAAAATTTTAGCTCTCTTCACAAGCGATAAGGGGCACATGCCAAATGATTGGAACCAAGCTTTATATGTTCCCTTCAAAAACAAATTAAAATTTGACAGAAAACTTTATCAATCAATTAAGAAAGTGTAACTTCAGAATCTCGACGAAACTATTTTCATAACAAATTTGAAGAGCACATCCATGCTCGTTCCAGCAAAGTTATAATGTCAGCAGGACAGTTTGGTGCCTATGCTTTCCACTACGGTCATCTAGTTCGAGTATAAGTGCATCCTCTTGAATTGAATTAATAGTTTTAATTCGACATAGCAACAAGTAGGAAGATGTTTGGTTGGGTTTATTTTAAGTGTTATCTGTTTACAGTGTAAACTAATTACGTTAGATTTTGTTTGGTTTGAATGTGCAGGTATTAGATACCACATAATTATATTACAACCTAGTAATCAACCCATTACACTCTAACCAGTCTGGTATTAGATTATGTTACTAGAATATATTATACTTATCAACCAAATATTATAATGTAAACAGAATATATTATATTTGTTAACCAAACAAATTTAGTATCTGATACATTGTTATCATTTGATATTGTAATTAATTCCATTACTATTTATGTTACCTTGAGCAAACCAAACACCACCTAAATTAGAGCTATGCAAAAAATAGAGGTGTAATTCTATAGTGGCAAAGGAATGGAAACAAGCTTCACGGTTCAAGAACCAAATCATATCTCCTGCATCCACCAAACAATTGTAATAGTACCAACACATACACCATATATAATCTGGTTAGTAATTCTACATTGTTATGCAACGTAGGAATCTGAAAATACAACACGATCAATAGTCAGTCGATGTAGTTCCCATATCTATGCAAATCTTCACAAGCACAATCTAGGAGATAAACCACAAACGAGAATAATTAGTGTTTTTAATCGCAATTCTATAATAAAAAATGAATCATACTCTAGAAGTCATCAAGAACTAAGCAATGCCAGCGTACCATGAAGAAGGGTAGAGGGCAGTCACGGGTGTCGAGGGGTGCGACGAGGCAGTACTAGAACTCCTTGTTGGAGGCGGTGGTGCGGAGGGTCACAGAGGTGAAGGCGAGCACGACGCCTCGTCAAGAAGAGCGGAGGAAGATTCTCTAGCGAGGTGAGAGAGCCGTGTGGTCGTGTGCTAGCTGCCGCTTCACCGGAGGTAACATGTGGGGCTAGAAGTGCCCCACACCCTGTCCTCGCCCGTGGGACTGGCACTACCACAGAAACGTACATTAGTGGCAGGTCATAACGTACATTGGTGATGGGCATGTCCCCCGTCACCCTTATCGCGTCAGTAAAACCATATCATTAATGTCAGGTAAATACCCATCACTAAATGGTCTCTACAGGTCCCCTCCACGTCCGGCATGCCCCCTTTTAGTGACGGGTAACATTGGTTACCCGTCACTAAAGGTCATCCTTAGTGACGGGGGTGCTTTACACCCGTCACTATTGTGACCTTTAGTGACGGGTAACCAATGATACCCGTCACTAACGTTATGGTCATATTTTAAAAAATAATTATGTTTTATGCTGCATCCTGAATAGGTCATAATAAGTGATGGGGAGTGCTTTACACCTGTCACTATTGTGACCTTTAGGAACGGGTGCACAATGTCACCCGTCACTATTGTTATGGTCATATTAAACAATATATTTATTTGTAGGCTGCATCCTGAATCAAAGCCAGGATTTGGTAGTCACCTTTTTAATTTGCAAACAACAGATAATTCATCACAAAAAATACAAGACATAATCCATCACAGAATACCACAATCACATATTGCATTGCTCAAACAAAGCATGTATAAAAAATATATTTCATATGTGTTTCACCAGATGTTTGTATTCTGTTTCACCAAATGTTTGCATTCCACATGACAAATTGAAACATTAATCTATGGGCCCTTATAATGGAAAGCACCATTCTTTGCATAGACTTGTTCCGCGACATTTCATCGTGGCTAATAGTGCCTTCAGGTAGGTTGAATTCCTATAAAATGATTTTTTGACATCAGTCCATGTTTGCATAAGTGAAAAGTAAATGAAACAGAATAACAAAGATCACGATAATATCTTACATCGGATGATTTCAGATCCACTATCTTCATGGCCAGATCCATATGGTGTGCAGCATAAAACCCACATTGGTTTCCAGGAGGTTGACTGTAGCAATGTTATGGAAATACACGATTAGTTTGGAGGACACATTAAATTTGAAAGGGTGAAACATTTATTAAATTTGAAAGGGAAAACATTTAGAGGCTTACAGGCACTGCGGTTTTATGAACCAACATTCCCCGCCGCGGTCCTTTTATTTGGTTCGTTTCGACAGCGGCGTCGAAAGCTTTGTAATAAGGTAGAACAAGATTGAGTTAAATAAGAATAGGTTGAAGGTTGAACTTGTAATAATGAAGTGAAGAAAACCTTACTCGTCTATTAATTTTTTGAGTAGCGAGTAGTCCCTCTCGATGCTCTCGCCATCCGGTCCCTTTGGTCTTGCCGAGTCAATGTATCATACGGTCTCCACTTTGGGACGATGAGTACTAGGACATAATGATCACCACCAATGTGGTGTATTCCCACTATATGTCGCTTGGATGGGATTCTTGCGGTGATTACACTATATATGTAGTTGAAACACACAATTTTCTTATCGGCCAAAATTGTAGGTGTTGCAATCATCTGTGGATCCAAAAATTTGAAAGGTAGTGGAGGCTTTTTCTCGCAATATTTTTGATACATCATCATATACATATGAAAGAGTAGTCAATAACACATAATGACGGGTCGACTTTAATATAAAATATAGGTTAAGTAACTTACAATGTCCAGCACCGTAGCAAGCTGATGTCGAGAGCGTCCAAGTTAAAAAGGTCGTATAGATCGGGGAAGCATATCAAGAAATAGACGTCAACGTTATAGAAATGTTTTGTCTTGTATGTTTCTATGATCGAATCTTTGCTGCCATTGCAGCCGTTGAGGTATATTTGATGGAGGGTCATTAAGGTTTGCCCTCCCCTTCTTAGCTCATCTTAACGCAGCAAGTTCTTGCCTCTTTCGTACTTAGCATGTGGTTGAGTCCAGGCTGAGTCGACCTTAGACTTATCCTATTTTTTACTTTTTTGTCCTTCATTGGTTTTCTACGTTGAATTGTTGGATTTTTTGACGGCGACACAGTGACGACATTTTCACTATGCTCGATAGGTGCAATTGCAACAGGCACGACAACAGTAGGTGTCTGAGCAAGCGCAACAACAGTACCTGGCTGAGCTACCTAAGAAGCTGGAGGTTCGTTAGAAGGTTCATCAGTAGCTTGGGTGTGCAGCTAGAGGTTCTCGGCATCGACCAAAATATTCACCCGTTTCCACTATACCCTTGTGAGAATGACAGCGCGAAGGGTGGTGATTTCATCAGTGGGAAGAATAGGCAATGGGATGTCTTCGGCGTTGGAGTGCACAAAATCAATAGACACCACTACAAATCCCTCATTTATCAGCAAGTTGTGTATCTCCGGTTGATATGGATAGACAACTTCCTTTGCCACCTCAATCTGAAACCTTGCGGTATTTATGACAAGCTTGCACGTGGTTGGTTCAGTTAGTTGGTCGACGGTGTCATCCAAACCACTGCACATTAATCGCTGATCAACCTCTCTTGATGCACAACTGCTCTTTCTAGCGTGAGGGCTATCAACTGTAGCTTGGTCTGGAAGGTTAATACCCTGTCAATCTAAGCTACTCGTGATATCTACGTATAGATCCGTCTTGATCTTCGTAGAGAGCACCTCCAAATCGATTTCCGTGGATCTTCTTCGTTTCTTGTACATGTCAGCATTGTCTGGGAAACCATGCTTTCAGCCTTGCGAGCTAGAGACGCCCCGCACATGAACAGGGTGCTCTACGATGCCAAGAGCAGCTGTTAGCTCATCGTGCTCTCGCACGGCATTGAATGATCCTTCCGATGACTGCGCTGCTAGATCCTTGACCTTTTCGGCCACTAACGGTGCCTCGCTTGAGGTCCACGTCACATCACCACTCTCAGTCAGTCTCCCTCGGGCCCATAGATAAGATTGCGCTCTACCAGGAAACTGTTGCCACATATTTTCATCACCCTCACTGGCCATCTTGACATCTTCGGCCGCCCACCTATCTTTCATCCCCACGTAACCAGTTGAACCATGGTTGTGCGGTATCTTATTCCTAGCTCGGAGCTCTTTCTTGGCAGAGCTTTCTGCCTTGAAATCATCTGAGTGAATGGGTACTTTTTGAAGGGCTCGACATCTTTGACAACAAATTCCCTCATAAGGTTGCTTTTGTAAGTCCTCCATAGCTTGGATATCATTTTCATGGCAGTCTTTACTTCCGTCGCCTTTGAGGTCTCAGAAAACTCGAGGTAGTTGTTGATCCCGTCATTGTAGAGTGCAGCCTTCTGCTCTCGACTGAGATCATTGAAGTTCCTCAGGTCCAATGGGACCCTCTCCCATGCAATTAGTTCTGCAAGCTTCCTCAGGCATTGTAAGGCCACTTTCTCTTTTGGCAGGCCATTACTATCAACCTCCTTGACGGTTATCTTGTCCGTTGGCCACTTTGCTTGCGTCTTGGGCTTCTTGATTGCTAACTTGACCTCGTCGGTGGAGCTAGAAGACCCGCAAAGGAATGGGTAGAGTGGGTAGACATCTAAACATTAAGAGAACAAAGACATTATTGTTTCATTAAAAAATTAAACGAATGTACAACACTACCTACTGGGCAATAATAGGCAAGGATAGGTTCTACATCCCATCCGGGGATGTGCGGCCCGCGTAGCTGGACCACGTGGTCCCATACGGTTCTAGAGAGAATTTTGGCAGGATCTTCCCGCTGTTCTCCAAATACACGCCTCGACTCAGGGTCGAGAGGATTGTGTATTCGGAGAACAATAGGGAGACACCACCGAAACTCTCTCTAGAACCGTACGGGACCACGTGGTCCAACTACGTGGACTGCCCATTCCTAGACTGTCCAAGCGTGGACAATTCGAGAGTGTCTTCCTATAAATATGACCAGTTGCCTGATCATATTTATAATCCAACACTCCCAAACGGGAGACGACGTAATCGGTTGCGTGACTCTAACTTATTTTTCAAAAAAATTACAAGGTAAGGAACAAGAGACTCTTCAAAACCAATTGAAATAAAAAAAATTATAATAAATATAACATATGTCATTAAATTTAGTTGAACATGCATGCTTTCTCTCAGATGTCGGGCTGCTAATTTAATGGCCTCCTCGCAACTATGCTACAATTTAAATCATAGGTGTGTGTGACAAATTAATAGCATTATCTATATTGAGAAAATTAATTAACCATCATAGAGCAAATATTGAGCACAAAAATGAACAAAGCATCATATAGTACAAATTAATGAGAGAGCATTGCATTGCTCTCAGATGTCGGGCGACCAACTTAATGGCCTCCTCGCCACTATGCTACAATTTAAATCACAGGTGTTGCATTACATGAATAAATTTGTGAAAATGGCAAAATTAAAATAAATTGTCACACACGTCCTCGTGTTGCACAAATTAATAGTATTATCTTCCTTGAGAAAATTAATTAACCATCATAGAGAAAATATTGAGCAAACAAATGAACAAAACATCATAGAGCACAAATTAATAACATTATCTTCCTTGAGCAAATTAATTAACCATGCGCGACGGGTCGGATGGCGGAGTGGAGGCCACGCGCGATGGGGCAGATGGCGGAGCAGAGGCCACGCACGATGGGGTGGACGGCGGAGCAGAGGCAACGCGTGACGGAACAGACGGCGGAGCGGAGGCAACGCTGTAGGACCGAAAGTAGCGACCAGAGGGGGGGGTGAATGGGCGCCTAAAAAATTCTTTCGAATCAATGGCCTGCTCCCAATACCCAACGCACCTCGACAGACTTAGCAAGGAAAAGTAAACAGATCAACAGGACCTAAAATGATCTAGCCTAAAAAACGACCGGTGTCCTAATCGATAAGACACCAACACAGTGCTTAAAGGCAGATTAAGTTCATTCACTTAAACAAATAGCATCTTCACAAGGATTCTATAAACTCACAGAAAATACATCATGTGCATCAAGAATATTCATACATGCATTTCATCCATCACAGGTATATTCTACATAGGCATTTAAAAATTTACTTCAACGATCAGAGAATTAAAAAATCAACATACTGAATAGTTGATAATTAAATTATCTAAGAACATTCATCAACTAGAAGCATCGGTACAACAGAGGATTAATCAGTGAACTAACTATGACTGCACGCAAAACGAGGTATTAGGAATACCATGAATAGTTATCTCCTGTGAAGTATCTGTGTAGGAACAGACGATGCTCTTGTTCAAGTGGACCTTCTGCCGAACACCTGGGATGCACTCGGCCACTCCTGGATTTGCAGAAACACCACGCTATGCGACGAACAGGATACAGAAGCAGTACATGTTCGAATCAATGGAAAACACAAGCCGTGTTGATTCTTGCTAGTTGTGCACACAAATCAAGACACACTAAATAAAACAATTAATGGCCCAATTAGCACTTGCGTGACCAGGGAACAAAAGCTACAGCAAGTTTAAGAAATCAAAGCAACATTTAAAATCAGAACCAGATGGCAAACCAGAGCGCTGAAAAATTTCTGTGACTTGCTCCTGTGCGCTACCAAGAATTGCGTCATAAAAAAAATTCTGCTGAAACTCAACACCTGATCCTCGAAACTTGTGTTCGTGCAAATAAACTAGCCAAAGAAAACGCGAACTGAGATGAAAACGTGGTTCTAAACTGTAGAGAGAAAAACAAATGCATAAGAACCAGATTAGAGGAATAAGATGACGGCGGTGGCTAAATTGCTCAAATGAAAAACACGCCGGCGGCGGAGAAGAATAACACGCAGGAAAAAGATGACCCAAAGATTTGAGATTGGTAATGTAATTTCTGAAAAATGGGTGCCCTAACCCTAGGATATTGGGGCCTATTTATAGGCAGCCCAATAAATGGGTAAAATGCAGAAATACCCCTGGGTTTTTTACAGACGCTGAAATAAATGGAAAAGACTAAACTGCCCTTAGGATATTTTTACAGACTCGACTGACTGACTGTGGGCCTAGGGACAAAATAGTAAAATCCTAAAAAAGGTAACTTGTCCTGATGCAGAGCTTTCGTAGCAGCTACGGCTTCGCCTCAGGACGGTCAGATCCGAAATCGACGGTCGTCAGTTTTGCGCCGAAACTGACAAAGTGTCCACCGTCTTCGCACCGGGTACCCGGATTGGGCCGGCCCGATTCCGCAGCTCCCTCAGCCCGGCAATCGCTCGCCGCCCGTGTACCTGAGTCAATCCCGGTCAACAGCCCAGTGGATCCTCTGCTGCTCCTAGCCCATGTACCCGGATTGGGCCAGCCCGACTTCACGGCCTCCTCTGCCCGACAGTCGCTCGCTGCCCGTGTACCTGAGTCACACGCGGCCCAGACGCAGCAGGTCTTCTCTCTCTTTCCAGTCCTCTTTGACTATCGTTGACAATGACTCATCACATCTGGAGCCATGAGGCCCACGCTATTCAGCATGGCTCCTCAATCTCCCCCTTGATGAGTGCATTGTCAACACTTCTCTTAATCTGCTCTTCAGTACCTGCAAGCAACTGTGGAAACACGAAAACAAAACACAAGAAAACAAAGAAGAAGAAGAAAATAAAGTAAAAGCTCGAAAATGAGTGCAATCTCAGAAACATCAACAAGGATATCAAAAGAGTAAGGACAGACGGGACAAAAACTCCCCCTGAAACAAATCCCAGAGAAAGCCAAAACTCCCTTTAAACTCTTATACCAAAATTTCTCCCCCTTGTTGACAAGTGAACTCATCAAGCACTCTAAAACGACACTGACTCCCCCTGAAATGCAACCCCCCCTCAAAATATGCAATGAATGCAACTGGGGTGCAAGTGGAGTGCAGAAAGCATGCTTCTCAGATATGATTGACTGCAATTACAACATCTAACAAGTATAGCAAAAGACATACTGTCTAAGACACATGGCATGATCAGTGCAACAGATGATATCTAAAGAAAGTCATTAGCACGCATTTTTCAGTTTTTGCAAACAAAAGCATCACCACATTTTCCAGTTAACAGGCAAGGTAAAACATGAGATGCAGAAGCTAACTGATATCTACCAAGATAAGCATTGTCCAAAACACAGTGCTTCAGCAAACTTGTTGTCTTTTTAATTGTCAGGCTTTTTCATTTTCCTTTTTCATTTTTGCCAAGGGTTATTTGCATGTCAAACCTTATGCTAACCGACCAAGTCAAGCCTAGGCCAGAACTGGACCATCAGAAGCTTAAGACATTGGTCTTGGCATACACTACACTGTCCTAGTTCATACCAAAGTGCTATGGCAAGCAGTCCAGAACAATGCAATGCGACACGGCAAACCCACTTGGATCTTTTCAACTTAAGCATAAAAAGGCATGGAATTTTCATTCATTTTTGATTTTTATCATTTTTATAGCATATTTTCCATGTTAAAGCATAAAGATGTCCAAGTTGCATATCTGCATCTATGTGATGAACTAGCTACAAGGCATGTAACAGATAGCAAAAGCACTCAGCCTACACATGCTAGTTACCAGAAGCAATGGTGATCATTTTTCAAGTTGAAAGCGTAAAAACCATGCATATGACAGATATCAGACATATCAAGTGAACTGAAACAAAGCATGATCATTGACAAGTAATCAAAAGCATGTACCAGCTAGAATAAGTAAAGCAGTTCAATCATATAACAGAAGCAGGCTCAAAAGTGTGATATGTGAATATGTATGATATGAACACACACAAAAAGACTCAAGAAAAGAGTAAAGAAGAAAGAAATGAACTGACTCAAAATATCCTAAAAAGGATACACAACACCCAAATCCCCTCGTAAACGCTCAAAAGTAGACTGATCTAGGGGTTTGGTGAAAATGTCAGCCAGCTGATGATGGGTATCAACATGAACAAGGTCAATGACACCTTTCTCATATTGATCCCGCAAAAAGTGAAAGCGCACATCAATGTGTTTGGTTTTTGAATGAAGACATGGGTTTTTCCCTACACTAATAGCACTGGTGCTGTCGCAAAACAAAGGAACTCTGGTAGGAAAGAACAACCCAAAATCTCTCAGAGTGGAAATCATCCAAACCAACTGTGAGCAGCAGCTAGCAGCAGCTACATACTCAGCCTCTGTGGTCGAAAGAGCAACTCCAGATTGCTTTCGAGAAGACCAAGAGACAAGAGAAGAACCAAGAAACTGGCAAGTACCGGAAGTTGACTTGCGATCCAACCGGCACCCACCAAAGTCAGCGTCCGAAAATCCAGATAAATCAAGAGAAGATGATGCTGAATAGTAAAGACCAAGATCAGGCGCATAAGTGAGATACCTGAAGATGCGCTTGATAGCCTGCCGATGAGACGCGCGAGGTGAAGACTGGAAGCGCGCGCACAGTCCCACGGCGAACTGTATGTCTGGCCTCGTCGCCGTCAAGTACAGCAGCGAACCGATCATCCCTCGAAACTCTCTCTCATTGACCTTGACGCCGCTCTCGTCCTTGTCCAGGCCCCCAGATGTACCCATTGGGGTCATCTGCGGCTTCAGCTCACCACCAAAGTCAAATTTTTTCAACATGTCACGAGTGTACTTACCTTGGTGGATGAAGGTGCCGTCCTTGGTCTGCTTGATCTGGAGCCCTAGAAAGTACTTGAGCTCACCCATGAGGCTCATCTCGAACTCGCTGTGCATCTGCTCAGAAAACTTGGACACAAGATCGTTAGTAGTACCGCCAAAGATAATATCGTCCACGTAAATCTGAGCGACTAAAAATTCTGAAGCATCTCTGAGCAAGAAGAGAGTCTTATCCACAGAACCCATCACAAAGCCCTTCCCCAACAAAAACTGCTTTAACCGGTCATACCAAGCCCTAGGGGCTTGCTTCAACCCGTATAAAGCTTTCTGCAGCTTAAAAACATGTCGAGGAAACTTAGGGTTCTCAAAACCGGGGGGCTGCCTAACATAAACCTCCTCCTCTATGTACCCGTTCAGAAAAGCACTCTTGACGTCCATTTGAAAAAGCTTAAAACCCTTCGAAGCGGCAAAAGCTAAAAGAATGCGAATGGACTCAAGACGGGCAACAGGGGCGAAAGTTTCTTCAAAATCAATACCTTCCTTCTGGCAAAAACCCTGGGCAACTAGTCGAGCTTTGTTGCGCACCACAACCCCATCTTCACCTTGCTTGTTCTTGAACACCCACTTGGTGCCTATGGGGTTGCATCCTGGTGGCAGCTCTACTAGAGTCCAAACCCGATTGCGGACAAAATTCTCAAGCTCTTCTTGCATGGCATTAATCCAGTTCGAGTCAGAAAGAGCATGAGAAATGTCTCTGGGCTCAAAAGATGCAACAAAAGCAGATTCAGCAAACACAGCAAGAGAGTCAACAGACGAACGCAAAGTTCTTGAAGACACATCACCGATGATGAGCTCTGAGGGGTGATCACGCTGAACTGCTCGGGATCCCTGGTGATCTGAAGTCACCTCACCGGAGTCAGCAGCTGGCACCTCTGGACTCGACTGAGGGGGCTCGATCGAAGTGGAAGAAGTGATCAGAGGTCCGCCCTCGTCCTCAGTCGAAGTCTCAGAAGGTGTGGGCTCTGCAGGAGGTGCAGAAGGCCCACCCTCATCAGCAGCTGGAGTATCCTCATCTTCCTCGAAGATGGACTCTCCGAGCTCACCATCACCAGAAAGCTCAAAAGAAGGAGATGAAGAAGGCAAGGACCATCAAAAGAAACCTCGCAAGTCTCGACTAGCTGCTGGGAGTCGAGGTTCCAAACACGAAAGCCTCGAGAATGCAAAGTGTAACCAAGAAAAACACCATCCCAGCAACGAGACTCAAACTTGTCCAAATGCCCTCCCTTCTTGAGCACAAAGCACTTGCAGCCAAACGCTCGCAAGTGGCTCACCTTGGGCTGTCTGCCAAACCGCAATTCATATGAGGTCTTACCTAGGTAAGCTCTAAGAAAAATGCGGTTGGCCAGATAGCAAGCCGTGTTCATGGCTTCAGCCCAAAAGCGCCTAGGAGTCCTATGCTCATCGAGCATCGTCCTGGCCATTTCGACTAGCGTGCGGTTCTTTCGTTCCACAACGCCGTTCTGTGGGGGAGTGTAAGGAGCAGAAAACTGATGGTCAAGACCCTGATCACTACAGAAGCTGACGAACTGAGAGTTCTTGAACTCAGAGCCGTTGTCGGAGCGAATTGCTCGCATCCGACCATTGTTCTCATTCTTCAGCTTCAAAATAAGGTCATGAACAAATTGAAAAGTTTCATCCTTAGACTCCAAAAAGAAAACCCATGAGAATCGAGAAAAATCGTCAACAATCACAAGTGCGTACCACTTCCCACCGACTGAGCGTACCCGAGCTGGACCGACAGTGTCCATATGTAATAGCTCGCCCGGATACGAAGTCATCACCTGAGTCACAGGTGCGTGAGAAGCGGCAACCATTTTTCCGTGACGACAGGGATGGCAAACCAGATCCTTCTCCATCTTAAGCTTGGGCAATCCTCGGATGAGGTCCATAGAGCTCAACCTGACTAGCAGGTCAAAACTCAAATGACCTAACCTCCTATGCCACTTCCAGAGCTCAGAGGAGGATCCAGCAATCAAACAGCGAGAAGGGCCAAAAGAACTAGAGAAGTCAATCCGAAAAACCTTACCGAAAGGTAAGATCTGGCAAATCAAAGACCCTCTAGAATCAAACACAGAAGAATTGCCCTTCTTAAAACGCACCTCCAAACCATCCTCAAGAAGTTGCGAAACAGAGATCAAATTGAAGTTCAAATTTCCAACCAAAGCAACGTTCTTCAAAGAAAAATGGTCTGAAATGCGAATTGAGCCAATGCCACTTACTTTCCCTTGACCACTGTTCCCGAAAGTGATGTACTCTTTGGAGCTCGGGGGAGTGAGACTGGAGAAACATCTGCGATGTCCCGTCATGTGGCGAGAACACCCTGAGTCCATGATCCAAACGTCCTCCAGTCCCCGATCCTGCACAATCAGTGGCTGTAAGTGGGAGCAAATGGTCCGGCACCGGGTTTAGCAAAAGAGCTAAACCAGTGTCGAGCCATCTGCTCAAAAGACGGAAAGCAGAAATCATCAGAAAAGTTTGGACCAAAACGCGGCTCAAAGCGCGGTCCTCGGTTCCGCCTAAAGCCTCGGCCATGAGGTCCAGGACCGTAGCCAAAACGGCCTGGAGCTCTGCCGGAACGAACACCACCATCTGGAGAACGGGCATGAAAGTCGTCTCCCCTACCACCACCTACACGACGCGGCCTAGCCTCCAGCCTCTCCCCGCGTCGAGGAACTCTCAGTCTACCACCCTGCTGGTAGAACTGCTCCTGACCACCACGAGCACGCTCTGCTCTCTCAACCCGCTTCCTCCTGAAGCAAAACTCCGCAAGATGCCCATCTCTCTGACAATACTCGCAATGGTAAGTGGGCTTCTTGGAATGTGGTTGAGGCTTGGGGTTCTTGGGCTTAGTGGTGTTTGGTGTCATCTTCTTGGGTTGAGAGGATCCAGGAAGAGAGTCAAGAGAAGTGTGGAGAAGTTTGGGCTTTGGAACCCAGATGGGTTTCTTGGGTGGAGCTTTGGGTGGTTCATGGATCACTCCATCCTTGGGCTGACAAGCCTGGGAAGACTCAGTGGAATGGGTCTTGGGATATCTCTGCTCAGGAGTCATTTTACTCCACTCCACTGCCCGGCTAATGGCACTCTCAAAGTCAGCCTTGGTATAGGTGTTGTTGGCGTAAAAGATTACGCTAACAGGTTTCTGTAGAAAAGAAACTAACAAACGAAATGTTTGCGAAGCAAACTGTTCTAAGCCTCCGAAAGGATAATATCTTAGAATAGTTCGAAAGTGTGTATTGATTCACTCGTAATTGGTCCCTATTACAGGGTGAAATGGGGGGTATTTATAGGCCTAAACATTAAGGAAAAGACCTATTTACCCCTCTATTACAACCGACATTAAGGAAACTATTCGGTTTCCTTAATAGGGCTAAAATGGTAAAAGACTAATCTAATAGGATAGAAGATAAGTCTTCCATCTTAGCTGGCAGAAAAGATCCTGAAGGGCTTTGGTTCAAAGACATACTTCGAACCAGTGTCTGTCTTCGGGCTTCGAACCAGGTTCCGAGCATCTTCGAAGAAGGTCTTCGAACAATCTTCGAACTAGTTGGCTGTCTTCATGCTGCTTTAGCAATAACCCCGAAGATGAGATATTTTCCCCCAACAGTAGCCCCTCGAATACGCTTCTCCGTTCGACCTGTAACGTTAGGAGAGCTGTATACGGAAAGAAAAGATAACCAATCATAGGGGTTATTGATTTTCGTTTTATCTCCGAAATGCATGAAGATATGAACTTCGAATCAGTCATAAGGTAATTACCTTTCGAACCACCTTAGAACTGACTCAGGAAGTTCGAAAGTCTTTTCAGACTTAGAAAAAATAGCCGTTAGTTTCTGTTTCTAACGGAAGCTATATGAGGCGTTATTTTCGGAGGAGAATAACAGGCAGGAATGCGAAAGGGCAGAACCCAAACGGTAACAAACGGAAAGATTAGGCTATAAATAAAGAGCCCCAAAACTTACCCGATTACCTTTTCACCGCTTCTTCCTAGTCAAAAGCTTTTTGAGCCCTTCAAGTTCTTGAGCCCTAGTCTTTGAGTTCTTGAGCCCTAGTCTCCATTCCCTCAGATCAATCCGGCAATCGTGATGGTGAAGACCAAGGGATCTGCGCCTCCTTCGGCCTTGGCTCGGCAGCAGGCAGCTGCAGCAGCAGCGGCGGCGACATCGGCGGCGGCACCCTCGATGCGGGCGACGATTTCCATGGCGGCAGGGGGGAGAAATCCCCAAATCCCCGACGATCAAGGTCTGTGCCCACCCTCAACCAAGTACTTGGATCAATCTTTTGAGTTGGGGCCGTCTACCTGCAAGAAAGAATCTTTGGCAATCACAGCGGGGGGAAAGATTAGTGATGGGGTTATGATTCGGAAGCCGGGCAAAGAATCGATTCCATCACCGAGACCCGGAGAAGTTGTAGTGTTCGAAGCTTTTTTCGACGCGGGCTTGGGCCTCCCGGCTGTGGATTTCTTAGCCGAAGTACTTGACTTGTTTCACGTAACCCTCCCCCAGCTGTCTCCGAATGCTGTAGCCAGATTAGCTATCTTCGAGTGGGCACTGAGAGCCGAAGGTTGTGAGGGGAGAGCTGAAATCTTCGCTGCGCTACATAGAGCAACTTGTCAGCCAAAGACCTTCGTAGGCTACGGAGGTGAGAAGGTGGTGGTTTCCTTCGGAAGCATCAATTTTAGGCTTCGTGATGAATATGCCCTGCAATTCCCTGCTAAGGCCATCAATGCTAGATGGTACACCGATTGGGTTCTGAGGTGGTTTTATGCCGAAGTTGGAGTGAGTAGTCCTCTGGCCGGTCCCCTCAAGGAAATCCAGTTCCGGAAGGAAGCCTTAGTGCAACCCGACGAAGGCCAACTCGAGGCTCGCCTCAACTTGCTTCAGAAAATCAGCAGAAGGTTGAGCATGCGGGACTTAGCCGAAGAGTTCCTCGGACTTCAAATTCCTCCGTTGATGGCCAACTGGCCTATCGCCTTCGAGGATGACTCGGAAGGCGGTCTTCGCAAAATAAGCTATACTTCGAGCCCTGCAGGTAACTTCGAAACCAACATGCATAGTACATATTTACTTCGAAGAAAGATTAACTTGAATTATTTTTAGCCCCTATTACTTCAGAGCAAATTGTAAGGGCTTCGGAGAAGATTTTGGGTGCTCCAACTCCGTCAGAAAAAGAATGGCGAATCAAATTAGTCGGAAGTTGGGAGCGTTTTAACAGAGTATGGGGAATGCTGGAGTTGACTCCACCCCCTCTGATGGATTGGGTGCCTCAGGAGAAAGGCCCCAAGAAAAGAGTAGCTGAAGCCGGAGCTTCAGGTTCAGCAAAGACTCCGGTGAAGAAGGTGGCTCGAAAACCTAAGAATCTCGCACCTTTGGATCCTGCTCCTTCAAGCTCAAGAACCTCACTTTCTGGTTCTAAAGAGGACGAAGGTATTTTATTAGTAAAATTAATTGATGAAGATGCAACTCAACGAAGTATTCACATTGAAGATACTGCAGGTATTCCGGAGCCTCAAGCCAACATCGAAGAAGTAAGAGCTCCGGATACCCAGGAAGAACAAATTGAAGCCCCTATGGGTGTAGATGAGGCCGAAGTGCCTGCGAACGTACCGGAGTCTGGAGATAATGCTGATCAACCAATGACTTCGGTAGTTCAAGAAGATACAACTCAGGCTGGAGTTCCTGTGGATGAAGGTGGAATCGAAGTCACTATGGCTTCGATTCTCGAAGAAGTAACGAGGACTCTTCAGGACGATGCTCCTGCAGTCCAAAACTTAGCGGCTGATTCGGATGAGGACTACACTTTTGATCCTCCGATCAGTCCGGTGCTCGATATTCCAGAGAATGTCGAAGGTAAATTTTGCTTAATTCTTATCAATTTTTGCAAAATTATACAATGTGTAATATTTTTGTTTTTTTAGCACCTCCTGTTGTCGAAGTATCCCTCGAAGATACAATGCAAAGACCTTCGACAACTTCGGAGCCACAACCGGGGGTTACTCTACCGGGGCCTGGAAGAGGAAAAAGACACATAGAGCCTCTCCCAGCTCAAGGATCGACTTCATCTGAGTCAACGGATGAAAGCGAATCAACTGAGGGGGGGCCATCTTCAGAAGTTCCAAGGGCCTCGGAAGAAACCTCCGGACCCTCGCTAAGCAGAGCTGATCAGAAGGCTTTAGCACTGCTTCCTCTCATAACTCCATTTTTGGAGGAGAAAACCGGACTTGGGACTTTGGTTAAACCTTTGGGTGAAGCCAGTCGCAAAGTCGGGGAAACAGAGCTGGTAGCCCTTTTAAGCAGAGCGAAGGGTTCGGAGCTTAATATTGCTGTGGAAAGAGCAGCTTATCAGGTATAAAACATCTTCGAACCAAATAATGGATTATATATGAATAATTTCTTATTCCAGTTTTTCTTTTTTCTTAGCAAGCAGTCTTAGCCCGCGCTGCAGCTTTATCGAGCGAAAATGAAATTGCTCAACTTCGGGAAGAGAACGAAACTCTTCAAAGAAATTTTAACTTCTCCGAAGGTCGAGTAGCTCAAATGGACAATGTAATACTAGCAGAGCGAAGGGCTAGGCAAAGCTTGGAGGCTGCTAAGAAGGAGCTCGAAGCAGAAAGAATTGTGCTTCGGGCAGAGATTGAAAGACTGCGGACGGAGGATGCTGCCAAAGGGACTGAACTTGTAAGGCTACAAGAAGAAGCTGGCCAACTCCAGACTCAGAAGAATGCTTTGACTACGGAGAATGCTAAAATCTCCGGAGTTTTAGCAGAAACGACTTCGGTCAAGGATGCACTTAATGCAGAAAAGCTCAAGTCTGAGAAGGTGGCTTCGGAGGTCATCGAACAGATGCTAGGTGTCTTGGAGTACTTCGGTACTACTGGATCACTACCTTCGGATGACAATGTAACTCTGCTGCGCCGGCTAAAGAGGATCCAAGGAGCAGCGAAGCAAATGAAGACGGCAGGCATACGTTATGAAGAACTCTCCGGACAAGTGTCTGCCCTTGGAATACTTCGCTACTACGAGGATTTGGGCCGAACAATCACTCCGAGCGCAGAGGGCTCCATCATCTTCGACGACGCGAGACTTTTGACTCCTTCCGAAGGCGTAGCTACTGCTTGGCGAGCCTTCCAGACTTCGTGGAGAGCCGAAGGTCGATCTGCGATCAAGGCTTGGATTGATGAAGGCCAACGCCAAAAGCAAGTTCGGAGTCAAGCTTCGAGCAGTCAGCCTCCTCCGAACCCGCAAGTTTAGGATTATTTAGGATTTTTTGATTATGTAAAGCTGATGCTTGTAAATATTTATCAATGAAAATCTTGTTTGTCATATTTTTAGGCTTTGCCTCTTATGGAAGATATCGAAGTGTTAGAGCTTAACAGCGAACTTTGCTCACTGTGGAATACCTTCGAACTTCTCAAGAGTTATAAACGTCCTCGATTCCTTATCCCTCGAGATGACTCCGGCGTTATTGCGCCCGAAGTAATCAAAGACGTATTGTCTTATATTAAAGAGGAAGATAAAGAGATCGATGCAAACACCTCGTCTTCTGAAAACACTAATTGGTCCGAAGACGAAGGTGAAGCCCAAAATAAAAGATCTGAAGATCTTAGAAGCTGGGAGAGAAGCCCCGAGCGGCTTCGAACTTGGGCCGAGCTTCAACAAGAACAGAAGGATTTTAGAGCTTCGAAGGGGAGGAAGAGAGTTAAACGCAAAGTTCTTAGAACTTCCGATGTTGGAACTAGTCGTTCTACCCCTAGCTCTCAGGACCGAAGAGGTCTCCGATTCCTTCTTGGTATAGATACCAATTTTTCATAATGTAATCTGTAAACACATTTATTTCAATAATGAATGCCGATTTAAAATTGTCTCCATATTACTAGCCCCTCTTTGGGTATAAGCAACTTCGAACTGCATTCAAAGATGGTTATGCGCAAAGAAAAAACTTCGGAGTACAATTTTTTTGGGGGTTCGGAGCCCCTCTGTCATTTAAAGATCTTTTGAAATCTTATAAAATTTCTTCGACCTTTGTAGTCAGAAGAATGGTAGCTTGGTACCTTTGTTTATTTCATGAAAGAAATCAATTGAGATAACTTCCAGGACACTTTAGTGTCTTTAAAAATTTGTCACTTTGGACGCATATGAATAGACATTCGAAGCTCATGGCTTAAATGCTGTTTTGCTTTAGCCACCTTCGGCTACTTTTTGCAGAAATCTACCAGCCGGAGCTTGGATTTCGCAGAAATTGTAGCCACCTTCGGCTATTTTTGCAGAAGTCTACCAGCCGGAGCTTGGACTTCGCAGAATTTGGCCAACTTGAGCTCTTTTTTGCAGAAGTCTACCAGCCGGAGCTTGGACTTCGCAGAATTTGGCCAACTTGGGCTCTTTTTTGCAGAAGTCTACCAGCCGGAGCTTGGACTTCGCAGAATTTGGCCACCTTCGGCTCTTTTTTACGGATGTCTGCAAGCTGCAGCTTGGACTCCGCAGATTTTGGCCACCTTCGGCTCTTTTTACGGAAGTCTACCAGCCGGAGCTTGGACTCCGTAGAATGTGGTATTGGCTCTTTTACGGATGCCTACAAGGTATCAGCTTGGGCTCCAGATGGATTTCAGCCACCACACCGGAGGCTTCGACTTTATGGGTACGAAGTCCGGAAATACAGCCCAGCTTAATGACACTTCCCTCTCGATCGACTTCCGTCCCAACGCGTCCGCTCGGGAAACTAGGAGTGTCAAGGGGAAGGCAACTATCAGGGTGTATGCTTTATTAATTTAGAGGTGATTACAAACGAATTACAAGGAGCCCTTATGCGAAGTATCGCTTTAGGTGCTCCGCATGCCAAGTATGCGCTAACTCTTCACCTTCTAAATTAGCTAATTTAAATGAACCAGGGCGCCCGGAGCGGACAATTAGATATGGACCTTCCCATTTATTGCCTACTTCCCTGGTGCTATAAT